>JAKUDI010000119.1:0-50000 GCA_022702515.1 Ilyophis sp. 1 JC-2022 | reverse complement strand
GATTTGACACCACATCTAACACACAAAGTATGCAGCATGTATACGACACGGCGGTTTCTAGAAAATTAAATAAAGTAACGGGTGAATCGCTGTCTAACTTCAGTGCTGCCCTCACTGACCAGCTGTGCGCACCATCAAACTAACATATAGCGTGAGAAATGACTAATAATGTACATATCCCCAAGTCAAAAATAAAAATGTGTTGTTCCTAGGATTGGGGGACATCGTCACCCATCCCCTAGCCTAGACAATCGGCTACCTTCAAGTCTTCAAGTCAACAGAAGACTTCAAATCTGAGCAGTAATATGAGGCAGGTTGTGATAATCTAAATTTGCTGGGCAGTAATCCACATTTGGGCCTACAGGATCAAAAGCAAAGTGTTTTAACACTGCACCTAGGCACAAGTTCCCAATATTTCACCTGAATTGGTGCCACAACCCTTTGCCTTCAAGGTTTCAGTCTCATCAACAAAATATTTTTTGCTGATAAGTAAAATGTACAGTACCATTAAAAAAAACCAGCAAGCGAGGGAAAAATGGATTCATCAAAACCAACAATGCCGAAATGACTACTCGGCATCTTAGCAGCCAGGTTTGCTGCTGATAACGCTTAATGCTATTTCGAGGAAATATACTGATACTTGAAGGGTTTTTAGAAAGTGCTTTTAAACTTCTGTAGTTTAATCTGTTTTCACAGTAAAAAAGGCGGGAAAATTATGGCTCTTCTCCAAACATTTCTCATTCAAAAGGACCCTTTAAGGCCTCCATTAGATGAACTACAGTCAATATGGGAAATTTACTTTCGCCATATAACTGGCAGCAGCTACATTCTCACCATGCCCTTCATATCAAGGAGGATAGCTGCAAAAAAAGAATGCGTTCGCAACACCTGGCGCACGTTTCACAGGTTCGTTAATACACGCAGAAACAAGACAGACAGGGCAGACCAGGTTTGGAGAAGGCTGTGGCAGACAGAAAAAGAGAGATTCTCTCCCAACCCATTCCAAACAGCTTACTCCCAACTGCATTTACAAAACCTTAAAAGAATTAACAAAACCGCGAACCGGTTTGCTTAAAGGACATGACCGCATCACACAACTCCCTCTATAGCGTATAATATGAATTCAATACACATATTCTATTTTGTTTATAGCCATATAAACACTGTAAACGGGGTGTCATACACAGACAGTAGTCTATTCATATTCAATATGTTGCATGCATTAGGACTACCTGACAGCATTAATCCTAAAAAAAATAAAAATCTCCATGACTTGATTCAAAAACCAAAAAAGAAGAATAAGAAGATTCCAGGTTGGTTGTGTACAAGTGACAAGTTTTCAGTGTTTTGCTGTCAAATCCTCAGAGGGGGGTCAGGATTTTAAGGTTTTCCTTCTAATGAACAAATTCAGCAAATGTTACCGTAGACATACTCTCTGTACAGCTCAAAAGTACAACATCCTAAGCCCCTCTCATTGGATTTTCTGTGGTAACTGCAATCAATAACAGCTCTGATCTGATTCATCTGACTGGTATCTCCTGTTACTGCCTTCCTGATGTGGGGCAACGGCGCCTGCCCTTCTTTGGAGGCGGTGGCTCCGATAGGCCAGTCCCAGCTTTCAGGGGTTTCTTCACCTGTCCGTCAGATTTTACCTCTCCAGCTTCAACGAGGTATCCTAGATGAGGTGAGAATACATGCATTCTCTTAAAACCTGATAAACAGCAGTACCAACATTGTCCCATTACTCAGGATTCACACTTCCATTCAAAAAAATTCAAGGACCCATAAAAAATTGTGTACTAAGCCACAATTGTTGCAGATTCTCAATACAGCAATAAGATTTCCCTTTCCTGAAATTGAATCCAGCTCTTTTAATCCCAATCCAGACCCCAAGCATTGAGCAAAATGTGAATTTTGAATATGGATCTGATCTCAAATTAAGTGCATCACTTTGAAAACTGGACATTGATAGTCATTAAACAAAATAATTCAAGCAATTGAAAGTAGCATAATTGTATTTCTCCTGGATTTTTGAGGATTGTGGGAATACTGCCGTCTAATTGTTAGATGACAACTGAAAAATGTGCAAATTAAACGTGTGTAATGTAGTCACATTTGTAGAAAAATATGCCCCCATGTCTTTTATTACCTGGGTTTCCTTGGGCTCCTGGTTGGGGGGATCCTCTGTCTCACCTGGAGGCATTGTATTGGCCAGCTGCAGGCTGCGGGTGACTGGCCCGCCTACCCTGTCGCGTGCCTTGGCAGAAAAACGCTCCTCCTTCTTGGACTGCAGCAGCGGTGACGACACCTCAGAAACCTTTTTTAGCAGGACCTCTTTGGCCCCCCGCTGCATCCTCCCAGCAGGGTGCTGTGCAGTGGGTGACTGAGGGGGGGACTGCCGCTGAGCAGGGGGTGCCCTGCTTTTCTTGCTGAGAGAAATGGTGGCAGCGGAGGAGGAAGAGGTTGGACTCTTCAACTGTACCTGTGAAACGGCAGGTTTGCCTCTAGCCGGCTGGGGTTTGATAGGCACGCTGGTGGTGGCCTCTGCGGGCCCAGAGCTGCCGGCCCTGGTTTTGCCCACAGTCCTACTCCCCAGGTCCGACCCCTCCTTCTGCATGTCAGGATCAACAGTTTTCCTGGCACTGCGCAGACTACGATTTGTTTCTTGAGTGATCGAGTCGTCGGCTCCGGGCATCTTCGACCCCTTGGAGGCAGGTTTCTTAGGGCAGCTGACGGTTATGTGCTTGTTGAGGCTGCCGCGGTAGGTGAACTCCCGCTGGCAGTGCGGGCACACATGGACACCCTGCTCCTCCTCTGACTGGCTGGAGGCAGCAGACCTGTTCCTCTGGGAGAGGGCTCTCTGGACAAGCTGGTTCTTCTTCTTGCTGAGGGCGCTCATGCCTGTGGGCTCTGGGCCGAAGTTGAGGCGCTTAGGCTGGCCCATCCTGCGAAGGGTGGCATGTGCCATGTTGCTGGTTGCCGTAGGTGACAAGGTGCCGTTGAGGGGCTTGACAGCCTGTCGGAGGGGAATGGGGTTCTTCTTTGGGGTATAACGGCGCTTGTCGCTAGCGCTGGCGCAGCTCAGGATGTGCTTGTGCAGCTCGGGCATGTTGTCGAAGCTCTTGCCGCACTTGGTGCAGCGGATGGCCGTGCTGAACGTTTGTGGAATATTATGGGTGGTGAAGTTGGTAGCTGACTCTACGGAGCTGGCAGGGGTGCGATTGTGGTAGGGGAACGGCGGCGGTTTGAAGCTGGGATAGTGCTGGTTGATTCCAAGGCGAACATCTGGCCCTTTCCGCTTGCCTCCTTCGGAAGCCATGATCTTTATCGTAGTGTATAGTTCTTCTGTTGGGTCATCAATCTCCTCCTCCTCCTCCTCCTCCTCCTCCTCCTCATCATTCTCATGTTCCTCCTTCTGGATTACAATGGCCCTTTTATCATCGTCATCAGCTGAGGGCTTTGAGTCCTCGATCGAAAGCAAGGGCTCTTCGCTAGCTCTGGTTGGGTCTGTGAAGTTCTGGGGTCGCAGTTTACCATTTTCCACCACTGTGTGCGTGCAGCTCTGGCCAGGGTGCAGGTCCAGCTGGTGCTGCTGGAGGTTGCAGAGGAAGGCAAACTCCTTGCTGCAGGAGCAGCACACGTAAATCCTGCCCACACCATGGAAGGCAGAACGGTGCTCCAACAAGGTGGCGCCGTTTCCAAACAGCTGCACGCAGAACTCACATTTTAAGGGCCAGTCCTGGGCATGGGCCACGATGTGGCGCCGTAGCTCCTTCATCGAGCAGAACGGCTCCTCGCACACGTTGCACACAAAATTTTTACAGAACGTCTCTGGCTCCATGGGATTCTCGGGCGTGTCACTGGCCGATTCGACTGGCTCTTCCTTGTGGTCTGATTCTTCTTTGATCACAGTGGCGGTGAGGGGAGGGGGCGGCCTTTCTGATGAGGCTGTGGCATCAAAGCTGGAGGTGGGCACTGGAAGAGAGGCCTCCAGAACAGGAGGATGGGGAGACGGGGGCTGTGGCTGCACCTCGGCCTTCTGCTCCTGGTTCAGGTCCATATTAGGATCAGCCTCGGAATCCACGCTACAGCCTACAGGTGACTGGATAGAAGCTGTAGGCTCAGCAACACCCAAACCACCAAGATCAATTATTGGACTCATTCTGGACTCACCTGGGGATCCAGAAGGACCCATGGGAGAAACACACACAGAATCAGAGTCCATGCAAGGTTCTGCTGTGGAAATCTTTGGGTTCGTTAGGCTGATAAGGGAATGGGTGAGATGTTCCTGATCTTTAGAGTCTACAGTGGGGTCTGAGATTGAACTACCCTCATCTGGCAGTCTCTCTGAACTCACAGTGACTGAACCAGTCTCTGCAGAAGGTGAATGTTCCTCCTGATCTACCTGCATTAATTCAAAGGATGTTTTGGGTGACAGAACAGGAACAGGACCATGCTCAGGGGATTGACAGGGCTGGCACAGTGGGGAAGATACAGTGGGCAGAACAGGAGGGGGTGGGGTGGGAGACACTATGTTCGCAGAGGATGGGGAAGGAGGGTTCAAGGGAACGGGAGTCAGTGAGGGAGGGGGTGGGTGTGGTGAAGTGGAGGGTACAGTCAATTTGGCCCCAAGAACTTCAGGGAGTGAGGGAGCCGTATCAGGGGAGGGGTCAATAGCGGCAGCATTCCCTGCTGGCTGAGCAACAGGGCTACCCTGATCATCAGGCATCTCCTCCTCTGCCAGCTCTAAGCCACTGTACTCTTTCATTAGCACCTTCTCCAGAATGCTGGTGTTGGGCTTCCTCTTCTTGGACAGGGGCTGGGGGGCGGGGCCTGCCTTCAACTGGATCTCGTCCGAGCTCTTACAGTGCATGCTCAAGTCCAGCACCGCCTCCCCCAGGCAATTGCTGTCATTGTTTTTACTAAGTGCACCCGAAAGGTCCAGGGGTTGCTGGTTACAGGAGCTACCACCAGTCAGGGACCCCAACCAGTTGGCCCTGGGTGAGCTTGCAGCATCGCCCTCTTCCCTGCTCCAGGCTGGGGACCGCCCGCGGTTTTCCAACTTCGGCACCTTGAGGGCAAAGGGGGCACCTGCCTCAGAGCTCTGGCCTTTGGATGTAAGACCTTCCTGAGGTGGGGAGTGGGGGGGTGAGGCGGTCCGTCTCTTGAACCTCCCAGATCCAGAAGAAAGCGGAGCCACCGATAGGCGGGGAGCAGGGGGGGTCAGCCTGTGGCCTTCCTGGTTCTGCAGGAGCTGTTTCAGTTTCGGGGAGAGATATACATTCTTCTCCTTGGGAAAGGCTAACCCGTCCACAGCTGGAACAACAACAGTTCCCGCTAAGGACGACGATGATGACGACGATGACAACGATGAAGAGGAGGACGATGCTGAAGAGGATGAGGAGGATGAGGATTCTAATTCCGTTTTGATTTTGGGCAGCAGAGGCGGAGTGGAGGTCCTCCTTTTCAAAGTCTGGGGGGTTGTGCTGGGAGCCTCTCTCGTCACACAAGCAGCCGTCTCCACCTTCAGAGCCTGGCTGATGATCACGGTGTCTAGGCCCAGCAGTGCGGCGGAGCCGGCGTCTACCTCGATCACTTCGCACCCGCTGACCGCGCCCGTGGACAGAATCTTCCCGTCAATGTACAGGCTGAGGTTCTCCGAGATGTTGCTAGAGATGTCCACCATGTACTCTTCTTCCCGGTCACCCTCATCATCTGCCTCATGGCTGGGCCGGTAGACGAGCTGGGGGACGGGGCCAAGGGACCCAAGGGGGGTGGTTGCAGGCTGCTGAGGGCCAGCCTGCACCTCCTGCAGCAGAGAGCCTTTCCTGCGGATGCCTTTGGGCAGCAGGTGGCGCTCGTGGATCCTGCGCTGGTGTCGCCTCATGTTGGTGTGGGAGCTGAAGGCCTTCCTGCAGTACTTGCACGGGTGAAGCTCCTTGGACTCTCCATCTTCGTCCAACAGAAGGGCCTGTTCCACCTCAGCCACACACTCCCCTTTCTCACCTTCACCCGAGAGCTCTGGGAACACGCTACTAGTTAGGGAGTCCATGATGAGGATGCTGCTAGCGGTAGCTGTGAGGTTGGAACTCAAGCTGTCGGTCTGTAGAGAGGGGCTGAGAGTGGGTGCAGTGCCAGCAAGGGAGCCCGGCCTTTTCTTAAGCCCACTTTCATGACGTCGCTCATGCCGACGCCGGCCAGCCTGCGAGCCGAAAAGTTTGCCACAATAGCGACACTTGAAGGTGTGTGTATGCAGGTTGGCGGAGACATGGATGTGCGTATGACGCTCCAGGCCTTGCTTGGTGGTGAAGTGGCGCTCACAGTGCGGGCAAGGGAACAGAGACTCACCCCGGGCTTCATCGTCGGGATCAAAATTTTGATCGGGCTCTGACTTTAGCAGAGAGGAACCAGACATGGGGTTTGGCTCGGGGCCCCTGGCATCTTCCACCTTAGGATCCCCCTGGGAGCTTAGCTCCTCATTTAGCTCAGTTTCCATTTCCTGGGCTTCACATGGGGTCTCCTCCTCTATCCCTGCAGAAATTGAAGACTCTGTCTTAGTCACAGGCAGGGCCTCCTCAGGTGGGGCCAACTCTGGGAGCCCTGGTGAAGGGCAAGGTGGTTCATCCTCCTCTTTCAGACCTGCATTCCAAAACACCAATATACAATCATCGCATTGTAAAACAGGTAGCTAGACACTTTTCATTTCACGATAAAGACTGATTATCGATAAATACTATTAAGAGTGGTAACTAAATAATATAATAAATCATAGATAAATTCTTTAACTCATTCAGTGCTGCGGGCGACTTTAGTTGACGAACATACGAACGGTCTAAAACGCCGAGGGCGACAAGTTGACCACAGTTTTTTTTTTTTATCTTTACTCTGCTACACCGGTAAAAAATTCTGAATTTGAGTCGGGAAAAATTAAAAGATGACCAATTTACAATTACAATTCTTTTACCGTCTTTTACCCGGATTTGCCCTTCATTTATTCCATGTTTAAACAAAAACCCTCATGTCTAACCATCTAAACCAACATCGGGGCGTGGGAATAACGCGTCCCCGTCAATTTGTACCTACACATTTCTGCGCCAGTGACCAAGAATATAAAGAAATTTAACACAATCATGTGGCTAATAGAACAAACTAGGCTACTGCTATGCTACCGTCTCAGTAACGGGAGAAAATTACTCCCCTTGCTTTCAGTCGTTCCACGATCGTCGGGTAAAAGTTTGAATCACGGACAGTAGCCTACCATCAACGAGTTTTATAATATCCTTTTCCCGACTTATATTGAATAATTCTCTGATTTCCAATTCTGTCCAGTTATTTCCCCATATCTCCTCCAGTGATCATCGTTTTGTTGGTTCCATTCTAAATTAGTCCCTCACATCACAGATTTTAGCCTATGTTATTTTTGCCTCAGGATCACAAAGTGAAAACATGTTTAGACATTTTTGTATTAAAAATCAAAAACTGAAATCTCTCATGTGCATAGGTATTCATACCCTTTGCTTTAATGTATTTTTAAAGTATCATATTTCATATTTGGTCGCATATCCTTTGCATGCTGTTACTTCCTGAAGTCTGTGACCCATCAACATCAAAAGACTCTCGATATCTTATTTTCAGGTACTGTTACAAGAGATACCATAACCTCTCTGCATCTACTTTTGTTCCATTTTAGCATAGCAAGCAGGGAGTCAAACATTCACTCTGGCAGTGCCTGCTGTAATGCTCACCAGCTTCACAATCCCTTGTGTCCATGGCAACGGGCGTGGCCCCAGAGCCGACCAGGTGGTCTCTCCCTTCCAAGCTGCCTCCAGCTGCTTCCTCCTGGATGTAGGGAGAAAAAAGAGGTGGAGGTGGGGGGGGGGTTGGTTTACTGCCACACAGCCACAACCAAGTTCAATCTCCAGAATTTAACATCGTTTAAAGGCATTTCAAAAGAGACTGGTGAGCACAAAAGCAGCAACTAATGTAAGGGAGAGAGTGATCAGGTGGGAGAGAGCTAGAGGTAAGACTCAAAGGGAAAACCAGGGTGTGAGAAACTCAGCTTAACCGAGACATGCGAGATGTAAAACCGAGACAGATCCACAGAGTATAAGAGAGACCAGATAGAGGGAAAGACCCGGGGGTGTGCAGGTGATAGACTGAAGCCATATGCAAGAGACAGACCATAGAACTACCACAGCACTCAGGACCAAATCTCTCAGGTAATTAGCTTTTTTTCATTGTTGTTGTCTACCTCCTTATTATCCTAATTTTATGACTAATTGACAACCAATAAATGGGTAGCATTCAAATAAATGTTTGAATCTCATTTAGTTTAGTCGTCATAAGCTAAACCTATTTTATTATGATGAGGAAAGCAATTACAAGTGAATGCTGCCACACCAGATTGTCTGGACTCTTTTAACCTACATTGGCAAATTTCCATGCATCCTGTACACTGGAAAGTTTTCAGCTCCAACAAAGGCCAAATATTTAGGCTACCAGTAGTGAAATTTTAATTTGTCCTGATTATCATACAACAGAAATAACTTGTCATATTATATTCTTCTTCTCGACATGGCCTGTGAAAGGTCATACTGGTCTCCTGAAAATACCTCACATTAAAGGTATACAAGCCTATAACCGGGCTATATTAAAAACTAGACTCAGCTCCAAACTTAAATTTGAACACGCAAAGAAACGCATGGAATAACGCACATGTTTTTAACACTGTATTGATTAATTCTGCCACCTCTCCCACAAACAGAGTAAAACAAGCAGCTACATGATGTTAATGGAGTGTCTCACGGCACTGTGGTTCCGAAAGCACCCTCAACAAAGCACGATTCATAAAAGGCTAACGCATGATCCTGCCTGCTGTCTGACCACATGTGTCACAGGCAACATGCTCCCACAGAAACCTCCTGCCACTTATTTTTATGTCCGTCAGTAACAAAAAACCATGCTTTCACAAGTTGTCGTGTCCTGAAACGGTCTTTGATTTGGACCGTGAACAGAGCAGACAGCTCCTGTTTAAACAAAGTACTAAAGGGGGGTATGCCACATTGTGAATGCCACAGGACAGATTTTAAAATATTACTCGGTATATCCCTGGGGACTGGGAATATACATGTGGATTTAGTCTAAGCCTCCTTTACTGTGGAACAGTATGCACTCTATAGCCTACAACTCAGATCGATTTACTTGAACATTAGGTGTGTGGCATTTTGATTTTTTTCACATTTCCTTCTTTTTTACATGCAAGGAAGAAACCTCAGCATGGAAAATTGCTTCTACTCTATATTACATGCTGAATCAAAGCCAGCTGTGATACACAAAAGAAAATGCCACATGTCACAAATCCACTTCTCTAGTCACACTTCCAGAGCTTGACGGAGAGTATAAGTAGCAAGCAAAATAATACATTTTAGGACTTTACAGTGTCAATACCAAAGATGACCGTACATATGAATAATTCACATTTACTTACTCTGCTATCACTGTCAGTGATTTGAAATGGCCAGCATGGACATTAAATAGACAGGCTTCCAGTCTATCCACAGTAAAAAAATAAACTTTTTTTAAAAAAAATTTAAAGGAACAGAATTATATAACATCATGAACACTGGCATTCCTCAAGTCAAGTTAATTGAAAGCTGCCTTGTAAATTAACATAAATTTATGTTTAACCTCAATTTGTCTTCCGTTTGATCCAAGGCTGTTGAATAAATTCATAAAATAAAACAAGAGACGGGTCCATTAATCTCAACAGCCAGTCAAGCAAGCAAATTATTTTCGTCTCCTACAATTTCATATTTCTAATTTACTTAATTTAGGCTAATCACTTGTTTAAAAAATGTATGCTGAAAACTACTGAAGTATTTTATACTATACTATCACACTTGAAGTATAATTTAATTTTATATAATTATACTTCGAGGGTCCTGATTTATAACTATTTTTCACCCGCAAGGGATGCATTTGATGCATTGATATTGTCCGAGAAAAGTTTTTTCCCCCCCTCCCTTCTCTCCTCTCCTACAGAAGTCGAGGCTTGGAGGTGTGCACATCAGGCTTCTGAGGCTTGTCCAGTATCAAGGCCCGAAGCCACGGCGTGAACATCCGACAACTGAAATCTACTTAACGTTACATTCTCTTTTCCCATTTGTAACACACACAACCCATTTCGATCTCTAAAATTAACTGAGGTGCATACCATATTAGCAAGACATCTTAATGTGGGCTTTCATACAACCAACAAATACATCGGTGGTCATTAATTTTGATCTCAATGGTTATTACATGATGCGGTTGCCTGCAAAAATGGTCATAAGCTAACGTTAGCTACCAAATTCGAAAACATAAAACGACCTTCCCATGCATAACTTGTAAATTTGGCTCAACAAGCACGCTCTTTTCCCTGAATACATTCATCTGTCTGCCATAAGTTAGCGAGGTAACGTTAACGGATTCAACAGTATTTTCTCACGGTGCTACCTAAGAGAAAGACTAGTCTAAGATAGACATTTTGCCAATTCGTTAGATTAACGTTAGTTAACGTCAGGTAGGTCAAATGAACACATTATAAAAATGTTAGCCAACTGGCTTGCTATAAAAAAAAATAGGGTAATGTTAACTTAGCTAGTTAGATGCCAAGTTACCTTGCTATTAGTTACCTTGCTATTGTAACAATGAGAAATACTGAAGATTAGCTGGTGTTAAAGTTAACCACTACATTTGTTAACGTTAGCCAGAGGTAGCAGGACTAGCTACCTACACGTACTGGGCTGTGCAAGTTACACGTAACACAGTTACAGAAAAATGGCTTGTGCATACCAAGCAAGGCGCTTAGGCCTAGTAACGTTAGCTAGCAGCTGTGACAGCTAGTTAGGTAACACTTGCTAGCTATACGTTAAGTCCCTCTTGTAGCCATAACAGTTATTGTAAAACGTCCAAAATGCTTCGCATTTAGAACTGGGTTTCAAAATCGGAGGCAACTGTGTACATTATTAAAGTTCCGACTGATATATCACTCCAGCGATTAATGGCGAGAACGCGACGGTAATACTAAAATACTTTGACTGGCAAGTTAGATAACATTACCTAGCTCGTTGCGTACGTTAACAAGAAGTTACCCTCGCTAGTCGCCAGCCGTTTCTCATCTAGCTAGGTAAATAAATTAATACATAGGAGGTTGTGAAACGATACCAGAGAGCTCGCCGTAACGTTAATTGTTAGCTAGCTAGCAAGCTAAATAGCTAGAACATGTCCCATTTAGACGGAGTTGGCTGTTCCGAGATCTAAGTCTGGAAGGTCACTGCGTACGGTATACAACCTCAATAACGTTCCGCTTTACACAAATGCCCTTTAGCCCCAAATCAGTCATTATAAGTTACCTGGCTTACTGGCTGTAGATACCACCCTCTCTTGTTATCAAGCTAGCCAGTGAGCTGTTTCCAATAACGTTAGTCAGTAGGCAAGTCGTCTAACGTTAGCTAGGTAACAGATTTAACCCTCTGTATCGATGGAATCTCACTGATCGGCGAGTGTAACGTTACTTTACGCGATTCCTAATCTCCTGGTTCCCCTATAACGTGATATCCTTTAAGAATAAAGTGTATACGTAATCTACCGGATGAAAATAAACAGTGTCTCGCATACCTCTCTTGGCTCGGCTTGAGTTTCTCTTGCCCAAACTGCTTTCTTGCTCTTCCTATAAAGCAGCTGCTATCTTCGGGTTGTCTTCCCCATTGTACTACACCAGCGACTGCTTCTCAGGTGGGATTGGCTCCAAGGAACACAAGAATGTCAGTCAGGGCCAATCACAGACAGGTTTGTTGGGATGACAAGTAAAACATAAAGGCCTGCGCTGACTGAGCCAGGGGCGGGCGCACGATTTTCTTCTGAAGTGTTGTTGAGGAAAATGATGCTGAATCTGAACCCACATTAAACGGAATACGTCCGTCCGTAACTACTGGCATATGAATGTAAAGCAATTAAACAGTCCGCTATCCAAATCGCTGACCCCCTTTTCTCTGAAAAACAGCAGACTTTTTTTTTTTAAGAACTTGCTTACACCAGTGCCCACCAATGCAAACATTCTCATGTTTTACAATTCAGCTTTCGGGTATGTCCTAGCAAACTATACTCGGATGATTTTATTTATGATTTCAGGGAGTTCTGTTTGCTCTGTCTATTGTTTTGGACTGGAGATGACTACGAAGAGTTGAGACACTAATTGTATGAAAGCTGCAGAATAGGCTACCACTCCAGACCATCTCAACATAGGCATGACTATAAATTCTATCAGCACTATAGTTTCAGCCAGGTGTCAGAACCTGACAGAAAAGTTGGTGTTGAAATTATATTCTCACTTTTCCCCCCTCGACCAACCAAATTATCCGGGACTGGTTCACGGATTAATTACCAACAAATTTCATAAAGTACATCCCAAAAGCCCTTACATGTTTATTATGAGTATAATAGCTACCAGCGCCAATAATGACCAAATAAATTCTCACCACTGCAGAGAGAAACTCCACTTCATAATATTCAAGCTCGATCACCTTCATGACTTGCTCCAGTGGTCAGCAACTGCCCAACGAAGAATGACGTTTTTTCTCTCTCCATTCACTCCCATTGCATCATGAAACAGGTCTCAAAAGCACACTTTTAGCACATAAACGAATGCAAACAACGCAGATTATGCCGATATACAAAATCACAAAATCCGGAACCGAACGTTTGAAACTTTTGAACCACTTTTTGATTGATTTGATTCTGAATAACTATTTTCTGAGAACTAACTAGAAACTGTTGCTAGCTTTTTTTGCTCTTCGGTTTGTTTACTAACGCACGCTTCAAGGAGTGAGTGGGACCATTACGGGCGCAAGAACGAAACGAAAAGGAAGTAAGCGAACAACCGGATCTTTTTCCAAACCTTTGAAAAGAGCTGTTTTAAAAGTGTAATAGCGTTTATTTTTCCAAACCGGTACCGGATGTCATGATTTTGTATATCAGCATAATCTGAGTTTCTAATATTCAGCACAGGTAGGCTATTCATGCCAATAAATAGTCCGACAAGGTGAAAGGTAGCCATCGATAATAGATTACGTTCTAAAACTTATTGCATTCGATACAATTAAACGAGTGACACATTGACATTGCGGGTCAATTGCAGTGTGCTAGCTGGAGTTCAAAACTCAGGTTTAAATCGCTCAAGCACAGAACTACAACCTGCACATCCTTTCAAGTTTAGCTGTTCCAGTTATAATGCAGTTCTGTTTCGAGGTCCAGCAAAGGCAAGCACACTGCAATTGACCCAATATATTCAGATCGGATGCTTTTTTTGGGGTAAGTAGCATTCCTATTGCACCTGTCTATTTTCCAGACAGGGTAGCTACTGCTGCACCTTCAGCACCCGCAACACCGCTAGGTCCCGTGTCCATGCGTAAGAGTAGGCTACAGGTAGGACCGACTTCAGCCTGTGTGGAAGTCCATGTGAGTATCACTGAAAAGCACTAGAGGGCGCAAAATATGTGGTTAGACAGTAATTGTTTATGCTTTCTACTTTTATTTACTCAGGCACCGACATTTTTACAATCGACAGAGGGTGATGTTGCTGTACAAATTAATTTCCCCTTATCCGTATCCTGACTTTTGCAGTGGACTTTTCCACAGAGGACAAGGGACGACATTCTCAAAATATGACCAAATAAATATGTCCAAAGGCTAGCACACTAAGCACAGGGCCATCTACCACGCAGTGGTAGCCTATAGCACCGTGGCGCTTGACAAATAGCCTACGCAGATCAAAAAATCAGGCTGCAGCTGGAAACAAAATCTGATTTAGAGGACCAGAAACAACCTCTGCTCTGGAATAAACAGTAGCAAGAGCACTGCTGTAGGAAACAGAGCTGTCTTTGAGGGGTGTCCACTGGTGTCAGGAGGTCATATTCAAAAAGCTAAAAGTAGCTCCTAACTTGCCAATTTTTGCCTTTTTAAAATAATGGGTATCAGTCATATGTTTAAGGACTCCTACGTTTTTGGTATAAGAGTAATTCACAAAGCATTTTAGTTCTAAAACCAGCTCCTATAAATCTGCAACAAGTTCGGGGTAGGTAAGACGACTTCTAAGTCATTAAGACCAAATCACAAACAGTCCTATAGCTGCTGCCAGCAATCCGCCTTGGTATCGAGTCAATGTTTTAGAAACATTTAAAAAGGAAGAATATCAATCACAAGGGTAGGCTATTATGATCATAGTAGAGCTATAGGATGCAGTCACTTCACCAACAAACAAGAACAACGCAATGAGATCAAGGTTTTGCCAAACCTACGCAAGTTGGCCACAGATAAAATGCAGCAATGCTGCGCAGACAAACTGGGAATATCTCAGTCATCTGTCATTAGAATATTAGCCTACACCAAACAATAAATTCCCTCTGCAGACCCCATATGGTTCAACAATTCATAGGCTATGGTTTCCTGTTGACATTGGCCAACTGCAAAAAATAAAGCTGACTTCAGCCTTATTCTAGCCTAAATAATTAAAAGTCTGTTTAAATGCATATCCAACTTATTTTATGAGCTGCCAGACATGTAAGAGGCTGACAATTAGTCAAATATATACTTGACTAGTCAGTATATTATTTTTGGTTTTATGTTAAATCAGGGACACTTAGCCTAAATTTCTATTTAAAAATATATTTGAATATTGCAACATGATTTGTACCTCCCACTAAGTATTTCTATGCTGAATTTGATGACAGACCCTTTCCCTCTCAACTAATCACTGTGGGCAACTGGACATAGTAAGCAAGCTGTTCATGAAACACAACGTCATCCATAACAACGAGGTCAACCCGGCCTTTCTCTTAGCTGAAGAGTTCTCCTCATTCCTGAGTAAAAGTTGGTCTCAGCTTTGTGAACAGGTTTTAAGAGGAAACTCTTAACAAGGGATGTTTTGTGCCTCATAGGAGACGTCTTAGTGGTAAGATAAAATGTTTTGTGAATACGGCCCGTGGTTTATTTCCAAATCTATAATTTTCTGGCTGGCTATACAGTTATCCTGTAGGCATCCTCTCCTGCTCAATTGACCCCTGCAAGACCACCCTCAAATTCAGGATGTTTAATCTAAAGGGGTTAAATCTCAAAGCCATATTTATTATACCCAAAGCACATAGCTATTTGACAGTTTTGTAATCTCAGGTAAGGGCCTATAATGATCAATGTGAGTTTCTCCTCAGTGTGTACATTCAGGGGGAACTTTCAACTACTGTTTAGAAACAAAAATTGTTGTTGTTCTTATAACTCACAGGATCATGTTTTTCTGAGAACATTTAACACTGTCTCTGATACTAGGCCACAGAGTGAAGGTAATTCTTAGATTCTTACCATTTAATCTTTGGTAACATAGAAGCCTAGATTCACATATGTATGTTTAAACAGAGCTCATAACTTGTGTGATACATAAAGGCCATTCAACCAGGGTGAAGTCTGGATGAGAACAACTCTGCAGTATTTATTATTTGTGCAGAAACTGAAAAGTTAAAGATGTTTAAAGCACCTGATCCCTAGCTAAATGCAGTATTTATAGATCTTTACTATACCAGGGTAGGTATAAACTATGCCTGAGACAGCATTTTCCACTGCCTTCTACTAAGTATGAGTTGACTGACTCTCGTGGAAGAGTGGTGTCATATTCCTTCTGCAGAGATCCAGACACTGGTAGTCTATGCCACGGTGCATACTAGGCCATATTGACCACGCATGGTGGTCAAACACTCTTGGCGTTAAGTGACTTTAGGTCTTTTTATGTTTTGTTTTTGTTCTTTTTAGTTATTATTCATAACCGAGGAAAAGAATGGACTACAGTCAACTGAAAAACGAGGTCTGGCATGTTTGCTGGGAACTTGCTGAGAGTAAAATTTAAAAACCTGAGTTAATGTATTGATTCCTTGTAAATTATTTAGCTAACTAGCTAGTTAATGCTAGCTCACTGAATCTTGAGGACCTCTTGAGGGGGGGGAAAAAACAGTTACTATTAACTGTTATTTTTGTTAAATGGACAAAATGTGAAATCTTGCATGGCTAGCTTGTTAGCTAAATCTCTGGTGAAAATTCCAGCATCAGTCAGCTTCAAGTTCAGGTTCACCAGTGCTGATTTCTCAAAGATTAATTGGTCAAGCTGGCGAACAATGTGGTTTAGGACTGGTCTGTTGTATCATATAAACAAAGCCGATCACAAACCAGGCCAGCTTATGCTGGTTTACGCTGGAATTTCTAGAAAGTTAGTTTCAAAGACATGACATGCTCAAAGAAGTCTTGGTAATGTTTGTTAAATATTATTTTGGGCAAATGGTCTGAACAGCCACAGTTGCCAGTGGTTTGACGTGGATATTGACTGAAATGAACATTTTTGACTTAATGGCTTTTACAAGTTCCTTCTAGGGTCGCCACCCATCCAGGATTTTCTGGGATCGTTTTGGATTTTGGTCCTGAAAAAAATTCATTCCATATATATGGTTTTATTGTGTATGGATTTATTACGGGTCATACAATTATGACCGCTGCTTCTTCCATTATATTGATATATCTGTACCAACAAAGCTATACAATAATTCAAAATGGTTCCTGCTATTGTGTAAATGTATAAGAAAATAAAAAAAAATTTTTTTGAATTGTCATTTGCAGGCCAATCAATAAATCACACCATCCATTTGCTAACTAACAGTAAATCCTACATGAGTAAATTGCACAAAAACATGCTCAGATATTTATTTTTAAATGTAGGCTAAATGTTTTGATAAGATCTGTGAATAGCATAATAATGTACGCTATGCTACTGTATGAATTCACCTACAAAGGACAGTATTTGACTCATTTCTGAGCAGTTTTTCTATTTCAAGTGACTGGTCAGTTCGAGAATGGGTCCTTGAATGACCAATTTGTGTTCCTGTAGCACATGCAATCTCAGATCACCACGTTCAAGGAAAGAAGTACCAGCGTGATACAAAAATGAATATGTATTTTTATAATTGTAAATAAATGTCACCATTACTTTACCCAACACAGGACTACATTTCTCAAAACCAGCTCAAGACAGAGGCAGTTTGAAAAACTGTAAAAATTCTCTTTATTTTGTGTCTTAGAATAAGGCTTACCGACACCTCCTCAAAGTCCTCCACCATCCTAACATTTCATGCAGCAACTAAAGGTGCTCAGGGCAGTAGAACTGGGCTAATAGAAAGGGGCAGTAACAAGATGGAATAAACACTACAAATAGTAGTGATAAAGCACTGCAAATCCAGTAGGGCATTGCAAACAATGCAACTGTCTATGTGAATCCTTCAGCACTGTGTTGTAATAACCAATCCGGTTACAAGCTCACATTTAGCCTCACCCACACTGCAATGCCTACACCTTCATGTTGCCCAATTAGTAGGCTAGGGGGAACCAGGCGGAATCAATGGACAAACATAAAATAAGGAGAGTGGGGACAGGCTCTCAAACTCTCCACGACAACCAGATCTCCACAAAAAAGAAAAAGCAAATAAAAACTTCAGTCATCACAGGATCCAAAGGGTGGGAGGACAGATCCTCCGATGAGGTCACTGGGATTTCACTCGCTGAAGTACTGACAACGGTCCCGTTGCTCCAGTGGTGTGCCGCAGAAGATATTCTTTAAAGTTGGAGCCCAGCTCAAGCAACGCTTTATTCAGGCTCTGAAATGCCAGCCTCCACACTGCTCAGTTAATCCGTGGGTCTGAACTTTCCGTCTCTCTTCTCCTCCAGCAATCAGATCAGCTGACAGACAGACAAAATCGCTTCCTCGCAGGCCTGGTACAGGCAATGAACAGATAGCAGCCATGACTCCAACTTCCCATCTGTCTAATATATCAGGGGGAAAAGTACAAAAGTTTGGTGCGTATGGCAGAGAGCAACCCACACCCGTTCCCCCCAAAAACAGGCCTGCACACAGAACAAAAAGCCTCTTATCAGGCAGAACAATGCATCACCAACACTGATTATCAATTGACTACAGGTAAACCTAATTTTAGCCCTTTCAATTAAATTCAATTTCCTGGTCACCTGACAGCAAGGGGAGTTTCTTTGCACATTGATCCACACCAGAAATTACTCCTACAGGAAGTCTGGCATGTCCACCACACATGACAAAAAATTGGGTGAGGCCTGTGCTACTGTGCTCAGAGTTATTAAATGCCTGCAGGAGCTGGGTTAGTTGCTCAAGCTAATCAGCTTGCTGATTAGTCCTAAGTGACCCTAACAATGACAAGAGTGTTTGAATAAATCTATTGCATGCCCCATTCTCCTGTGCGTGTTAGGGAGTGTTGTGCATCTTCTTACACCCATACAAGTTGCCAAACTGTGCTACTATTTCAGACTCAAAAGCTGCTCCATAGTCGGTCAGGAGTCGTTCTGGGCACTCCCAGTGTTGGACAATAGCGGACCAGCAGGCTTTCACTGTCATCTCCACAGTTTGATTTCTGGTTGGAACAGCATACCCATATCTAGAGAATAAATATAAATCTGTCATGACAAGGAAGTAAGGATATGCATCATTAGGCCATCCCAGTAAGAGATATTCCATAGCCAAAATGTCCATTGGATAATTAGTGGTAATTGGCACCATGGGTGCCCTTACACACACTGGGGGCATTCAGCTATCCAACGTCAAGACATCCTCCCCTCACTCAGGTGTCCAAGAGCACTATGGTACCGCTAGAACAAGCTCTTGGTCACAGTCATAAGCACAAGAATTTGCCACCACCAGACATCTTCAACCACATCTCTCCTTCACGCATCTCCAGCCATCTCCACTCTCTCCACCAACGCCTCTCTTCAGGAAATTCTTTCTTCTGGATGGCCCCAGTGGGTGGTCTGCCCTGACTCACTATTTCAACAAGTGCACTGAGATGTTGATCCCCTAGCTGGACCTCCATCCATATTAGCCCATCCTCCATCCATATTACTCCAGCTTCAGCTCTTCTTGGGTAGACGTCTGGCTAAAACAAACCTTACCCTCCATCCAAGGCAATCTGGAGAGGTTAGCATTCTAATTAGAATGGCCAGGATGGTGTTTTACCTGGAATTTGAAATTAGCCAGCTGTGCCACCCACCGCTGTTCCACTGCTCCAAGCTTAGATGTGTCAAGATGGACTAATGGGTTATTGTCAGTATAAACTAAGAACTCTGCCCACACAGGTACTCTTTAAACATTTTGGCCACTCAGAGCAAGAAGCTCCAACTTAAAAGAACTATAATTCTGGTAACTTCTTTCTGTGGGGGATAGACTCCTGCTGGCAGATGCAGTAACACTCTCCCTATCCCCCTGAACCTGGAAGAGTACCGCTCCCGGGCAATAAAGGCTGGTGTCGATGTATACAACAAAGAGCTTAGTTAAATCTGCATAGGCTAAGAACGGTGTACTGAGAAGGGCAGACTTTAACTAGTCAAAGGAGCTTTGACATTCAGTAGTCCAAACCACTGGGCAACTCTTCTTTTTCAGGGTGCAGAACCAGCCAGCAAACAAATTAAGGGACTCGCAACTTTGGAAAAAGAGGGGATAAACCGTCTGTAATATCCTGCAAACCCAAGGAACCCAAAGATCGTACCTGAGAGATTGTTTCTGGTTGAATAGAATATAATAGAATTAATAGAATAGAATAACTTTTAGTTTCCTGTGAGGGAACTTGAGTTGTAGCCACCAGCAAAAAAAAAGAACAAAAAAAAACAGACAGTGGGGCAGACCCACAACATACAAACAAACATATCAAATAAAGACATTCAATAGAATCATTGAATTAGTCAAACAAATTAGCTAAGTGATTTAAAGTGAAGGTATGAGTTATGATTAAAAACAACAGCTCCCGCCCCCGCTGTCAAGCAGTCTAACAGCTGTAGCTGTCGACTTATACAAACTCTGCCTCCGCATTCATCCGCAACTTTCCTCCATACATGCAGTCTCTGTCCACTGTCCAGTCGAAACGAGCACTGAACTGCCTCAACCTCTCCACTCCCCAGTCGTTGCTCACTCCTCCCCCGCATTCTCTTCTTCTTCCCTTCCCTGGCGGCCTTTTCAGGATTGTCTGCAGTCTTGGATCAGTCTTGATATCTTCAACTCCGGTGAAGAATGATGGTATCTTTGTAGCTGCAGATCTAACGGACATTCGTGATTATGTTATGAATGCCTCTCCATGGTGACGGCCATAAACAAAATTATTCCGACTGGATAATTCGCCAATATTATCAAAATGAGCAACAGGAATGCCCTGAGAAATCTCCAGACCACTTCCCCATTCCATATGTTAGGGAATAACCCCTTGCTATACCACCGTGAACCTCGTCTGATGAAACAGAGCCACAGCAAACAAGTATTTTGAATATTCAATAAGACTCCTGTTTATTTCCAATATAACAGGAAGAATGAGAGGGCTTACCAGCTCTCTGTCGAAACACACATACAGTAAGATATTTATACAGTCAGTGATGTTATTTCTCCACAAGTGCGGACTCTATGTATAATATCACAGTCCATAGAAATACATTTAGCTGACAACCTAAGTTTAATAGTATTGAGTCTCCAGATAACTTCTGACCTTGCCATAAGATCGGAATTTTCAAGCAGACTCTCACTAGGAGCGAAGCGACGAGTGGGAAGGCTGACGCAGTTCGGTGCTCCGTTTCCACAGTGTCGGCCTACAGAGACTGCGTGTATGGAGGAAAGTCGTGGAGGTGGAGTTTGTGTGTTGGGGGATATTTTTAATCATTCCACTGTATTCCACTTTAATTCACTTAATTAGTTTGATTAATGCAATGATGCTATTGAATGTCTTTATTTGATTTGTGTGTTGTGTGCTGGTGGCTACAACTGAAGTTTCCTAAAGGGAAAATAAAAGTTATTCTATTCTATTGTAATATTCATTATTTTCAGTACATATGAGCAACAGTGAAACCAGATCATATTTTATCAACATTTTTTGGAATGTTACATTTGAAGCATCTTATAAGTAACTTATAAATAGACTTAGAAAAGAAATGATCTCACAGACAAATGATCCAATTCTAAAAATAAAAACAAAAGCAAAAATTATTTTTTAAAGTTATTATTATTATTTTTTAACCCTTAGGGCTCTATTTGGCAGGTGGTGAGCCAGCGCATTGGCAAAGTGACATTTTCGGCATGTATTTTCATGCACCTGACCCGCCGTGCGCTGGAAGTGGGAGGAGAGTCGCTGGTGGAGGTGTGTCAGTCCAGAGCGAGCAGTGAAACTGCAAATTTGGGGCTCTATTTCCAGGCCGGGACAAACTTGGCGCACACATTCACTCTTATTGCTAGTGATAAAAATGTACCTCGTAACTCAATTACATTCAATTAAATCAATGCAAAATAGATAGCCTATCGTCTTCCAATGCAGAATCCTAAAGGCGACAAAAGTTGCTAATAAATGTGGCGAGGAAATGGGATATGTTGCATGGGGAAAATTAGAAATGGATAAATGATTAAATGCATGCTTAGGACCTAGAAAATAGGAAAAGAGAGGAGTTGAAAAATTAAAAAGAGACAGTAAATTATAAATGGGAGAGTAAAATAAAGTATTTTAACATTTAATTTATTGACTGATTGGAGGCTCAGGAAATTATTAAAAGATTTTTATTTTTCACAGTCCAGATAACCTATTAGTGACTTTTATAGCCTTTGCCATTCTCGTTCTGCAAGCGGGAGGCCTCCTGACCACAACCAAATGCACGTGTTCTGCTGTCATTTTTCACTAAACCATGTGATGTGGGATAGCTTGACATGGTCAAAACGAGTCCAATGCACAAAGGACTGAAAAAGAGGTCATTTGATTAGCTATGGTGCAGCTGAAGCACACCCACTGATAAATATTCAGCATAACCCAGCCCATTTTCAACCTGCGCAGTGCGCTGTGAGCTGTGAGCTGTGCACTTCTCGCCTTTGGTCTGAAAATAGCGAAATTCACAGCCACACCCAGTGCGCCATACGCTACACCATTGACTATGACGGCTTGCCACACGCCATGTGCTTTCTGGAAAATAGAGCCCTTAGAGTAACACTAGTAGCTACATTCAGGTCTAGAATTATTGGCACCCTTGATAAAGATGGTGAAAAATTATGGTATAAAATATACAACACAGTAGTAACTATGTTCAAATATGAAAATTATATTAGTTTACAATAATACAATTTTTCAGAGAAAAGTAATTTTCCTTCTCAAAAAGATTATTAAACAACTATTGGCACCCTCCTTTCACGACAGTAAAACTACTGAGTTGTCTTCTATAGTACTTTATGAGTTGAGTGAACATTTTGGGGGGGATCTTTAATCATTCCTCCATACAGAATCTTGCTTGATCCTTCGATCCATGCTTATGGACTACCCTCTTGATTCTTCAATCCATGCTTATGGACTGCCCTCTTGATCTTTCAATCCATGCTTATGGACTGCCCTCTTGATCCTTCGATCCATGCTTATAGACCACTCTCTTGATCTTTCAATCCATGCTTATGGACTACCCTCTTGATCCTTCAATCCATGCTTATGGACTACCCTCTTGATCCTTCAATCCATGCTTATGGACTGCCCTCTTGATCTTTCAATCCATGCTTATGGACTGCCCTCTTGATCCTTCAATCCATGCTTATGGACTACCCTCTTGATCCTTCAATCCATGCTTATGGACTACCCTCTTGATTCTTCGATTCATGCTTATGGACTACCCTCTTGATTCTTCGATCCATGCTTATGGACTACCCTCTTGATCCTTCGATCCATGCTTATGGACTACCCTCTTGATCCTTCGATCCATGCTTATGGACTACCCTCTTTGAATCAAACCACAAATCTTTGATCGCTTCAAGTCTGGAGACTGAGATGACCATTGCAAAATATCTCTTGGTTGAGTTTAAGATATACTTTGGATTATTGGCTTGCAAACAGGTCTATTTGTGACTGCATGGTCGGGGGATACCTGGGGCCTCATTTATAAAAAGTACTTTAGATCAAATTTGATCTTACATGTGGCGTAAAATCAATGTAGCAATTTACAAAATTTCAATGTAACTCCATTTGGCTGTGGAAACGGTCGTAGCTCTATGTCAGGTCTTCACTTGACGTACCCACATTACCTGCTGGTTATGCCAAAGTATTGCAGGCTTGAGAGCCGCACATGAATGCTTATTGGTATTGAAAATTAAACTTTCTATGGAATGTGTGACCAATTAGCTCCATGGCGCAATTACAGAGCTCATTCACGTGCATTTAAACAAGTGCAGCCAATTTTATAAATAATGCTTACATCCATTACAATGTGCTTACGTGAAAGTTAAAGATGACGTCCAAGTACGTTTTTATAAATGAAGCCCAGTAACATCAAAAACTCTGGGATCAAGGAACACTACATAGAATGAGGGTGGCCTCTGGTGGTCGCTACCTGAATCATGACAGCTTTCAATGAAGGCATGTTTCATCTTTTGTATTGTTAGGAACCGGCTTCTTTCTCAATAATCCAAGTCAGGACAATGCAGGAAATTATTCAACACAACAAACACTTTACTAGAGAAAGTAAAAGTTTATTGCAAATCACACTGGCCAGCGGGAAGATCACCAAGACACAGCACAAATTGCGGTTCCATGCATTGGTTTATTGCAAACACACACAGCCGCGGGATCACCAACACACACAGCACAAATTGCGGTTCCATGCATTGGTCATCTAGCCAAGCTTATATACCCTCAGAGGCCTTGAGTTTGACACAAATGTTTACAATATCTGAGAGCATATCTCCCAAATGTTCCCAAATAACATGCTTTTGTTCATCAACAACCCACGCCATTATGCCCGATAATTTATGGCACCCAGATGTCCGGGCAGGGAGGGCAAAGGCCTGTCCAAAGGTTCATAATTTCAGCGCAAGAGCAAAAGGGTGGCTGTGAAAGCACGAGCTGCTGTCATTTGCTGCTTGCAGTTGTTGTACCTTTGAGTAATAAAAGACCTCATGGTATGTGTTCTTGTTGAACTGTGTATTCAAGGTATTCAAGTTTATAATATTTAGAATAGAATTGTATTCGAGCTGATTTACCCAGTTCACTGTGAACTGCATTGTGTTCATTACTAGGGATAGCTGCTACTGTATGGGAAGAATGTGCTTTCTTATCTGTTCTGTAGTTACTTCGATGACCTTTCTGTATGCACTTACTGTACGTCGCTTTGGATAAAAGCGTCTGCTAAATGAATGTAATGTAATGTAAAAGGTGCTGAGGAGCATGTAATGAACCACTGGATCAAATTGTGCTTATCTGCTTTATTCCTGAATTAGGACATTTCAGGTTAAGGAGAAATTTTGTGTGAGAAAGCTAAGCCATAGTGCTCGGCCAATTGTTGGGTGAGACCCACTTCTGTATCTGCATCACATCAATCAGTAGCAGCCATAATACCATGCCAAACTGTTTTAGTGCTAAGACTAAGACTAATGTGCATGTCGGTTGGTTGAATTTTATATTTCAATTTATTTTTACAGATAATGAGTTGCTAACTTTCCATTCCTAGCAATAAAATCTTGCTTAAGTGTGATGAGAGTATTTTACATTTAAGTAAATGATAATTTGCTTTGTAGGCTGTAATACAGTTTTAGTTAGCCAGTGATGGCTCTGTCAGTATTCTCAGTAATAATGAAACCAAAGTTGTACAGACAAATATATACTATTTATATTTATCTGCTATCTGTGTTAATATGGTTTAGCCTTTTATGTGCAAAAGTATGGCTTATCAATTTGCCGATTATGTAACACAGACTGAAGAGGCATTCTGTCCAAAAACAGTATTGAATGACATATTACATAATACCATAACATATTTCAATGTGCGATTTATAAACTGTAGGCTGTATGTCAACAAAGTACAAACTTCCTGTTCACATACATAATATATGGATAAGGAAGATACGGTAGTCAGTGTAATGAAATCCTATATATGTTCCAGGACACAAGTCTCCAGCTCACAGAGCACTGTCAGCAGCCCCATCACCACCAAACTTCAGCTGTCTGCTGCACTCAACAACGATGGCCGACAGATTATCGAAGGCTTCAGTATTTCAAGGGTTTCCACATTAGAACATCTGTTACTCTGACTCATGCACATCACACATGTGCATGGTCACTCAGTCACTCACACACTCACTACCAGCGACCCTACTACCAACTATAGGTCTGTCTGTAGATATATTATGGCTGTTGAGGTGTTGCGCAATCACTTAAGTGAAACTGGCTTTTCCATGGCATTAAGAACCAACAAGAAGGGTCCGAAAAGAAGGAGGAATGAAAGACGATTCTATGAAACCATAATTCAGAAGAAGATAGAGACTTTAAAAAAATGTTAAATCACACTAGATTCCAAAGGGTTGTTTTTCACTTTTATTGAAACAAAATACAAACACCACCACTGCAAGTTACACAATAACAAAATCACAGACAGATAAAATATAAGCATGCAAAGGACATGGAAAAAAGAAAAAAACAGAGTTCTTCCAAACTATTTTTATTTATTTTTGAAAATAAAATTTTCGTTGCCTCCAGGGATGCTATATTTTCAATTGCAATGAAATACGTTCCTCAGAGAGGAATAGACTTTGAGCCTGTGGGCTTCAGCTAAATGAGCAAGTGCATCTTGTGATATAGTTTTCCCACGCTGATCTGGGGGCACATTATTTGTGCTGCTTTTTAATTCCTGTCGAGCTCCCAACTAAGCAGGTTTAATATAGCTGCTAAATTAGTCTAGTAATTATGCAGTAATTGTCAGATTAGACATACAGTCAAGCCAGAAAGTCTGCCCACACCTTTCACCTTCTCCACGTTTTACTACATTACAGACATATTCTACAATAGATTGAGTTCATTTTTTGTCTCAAAATTCTACACAAAATAGCCCATAATGACAAAGTGAAAACATGTTTTTAGAAATTTTTGCAAATGTATTAAAAATCTAAAACTGAAATCTCTCATTTACATAAGTATTCATACCCTTTGCTTTAACATATTTTTAAAGTATCATATTTAATATTTGGTCGCATATCCTTTGCATGCTGTTACTTCCTGAAGTCTGTGACCAATCAACATCAAAAGACTCTCGATATCTTATTTTCAGGTACTGTTACAAGCGATACTATAACCTCTCTGCATTTGAACTGATCTCTATGAGAATTGGGGGGTGAGACTAGATTCATCTGTAAATTACGCTGGTACAGTATGGAACACATGACTGGCAAAATGGCTGTACGTCATCAAGGGTCTAAGGTATCAAACGAGCCCCAAACCATCACTCTGCGGCTAGATATGGAGTAGATGTGGATGGATCCCTTTAAGGGTTGTTTCTCCTGACTTTTTTCCCCGTAGAGTTCTATAGGAAAATGAGTCTGGAGAAATAACCCTTGCAGTGATCCATCCACATCTACTCCATATCTGGCAACAGAATGATGGTTTGGTGCTTGTTCGATAGCTCAGACCCTTGATGACTTACAGCCATTTAGCCAGCCATGTGTTCCATACTGTACCAGTGTAATTTACAGCTGAATCTAGTCTCACCCCCCAATTCCCATAGAGATCCATTCAAATGCAGAGAAATTTTCTAGTAAATATTATTAGCAAGAACCAGCCAATTGCCTTGAATCCTTATCGTGTAAATTCCAGCCTCGTCATAACAATTTGCCAATGTGTTTATACTTACAATCGTCGTTTTCAGTCAGCTTTCTCATTGTAGTTACTTTGCAGCAGTATTTTACTTTTTAAATGGCAGCAGAGGAACTCAATGCTTAATCTTCATGGCACTATCATAAAACAATGCAGTCAAGTGCAAACCAATATGTACAGCAAGAGGAAGGAAGGTTTTAGACATTTTAATGCATACATTTCTTCCTAAATGTTACCATTTGCAATTAAACTAACAATTATAGCTTTATATATACTTTTTACACTTTATTCTTGTATTGGTAATCGTCAGGCATTCCAATGATTCATGAGCTCTGTGACAAAATGGCAGCCATAATAACAATCATATGTATGTAATAATGACATATACTGTATATGGAATCTATTCCAATGTACCTGAAACGAGTTATACCAGTGGAATGAATGGCTTTGAAATTCACTTCACAGTTTGTGCACATCATAATTGTGATCAGTCTGTATATCTGTAGTCCTCTGCTAAATCTCACATTGACTTATATCCTAAACATCTGTAATCCACATCTACTTGTACTTCTAAGAAAGACCCCGGTCATTAGTTCATATCCCACTGCCTGACCAAATGTGCTGTATTTGATGCTGGCCCTAGTCTGTGTTAGAAATGGACACATCCATGTCATTAATAATGAACCTCAAGTAGCCTACTGTTGATATTCAGAGGATTTTTAAAAACCTGCCTGGCTTTGCATTCCCTGTATAATATGCCAAAGCAACCAATCTACAAATATTGTAGTCCTTAGTTGTAATACACCCGTATTATCGGCCCAATTAACTATACCTAAAAGCATTTTTCTTTTCTAATGGAAACTGTCAAGAAAATAGCTTTCATCTTTACAGAAACCCAATGTACAAGGGCATACAGTTAACATATATAAATCAACACGTTACATGTTACTGCAAGACAATCATACTTAATGCATCTTAAGGACCCTGAAGTCCAGTGTTACATTCAGTGTCTACCCTTGGGGTGGGGTGGGGGACGTCTCCCTGCTTTAGCAGTCCAGTGTCCTGGAGACGCTGGGACATTTGTATCATGACAGGAAATTACAAAGTTCCGTAGTTTCCAGCACACTTGGTTGTCCTTCCTGTCAGCTGACTTCTCGCCTCAGTGCCTAAATGGCAGGTAAACAGCAGATTGGGACAGTTACAAAGTTGCAGAGGGAATGAGTTGATTACACAACTTCTGAGGGGATGGAATTAGTAACTGAGGACAGATTGTTATGGAGTTGGATTGGTTGAGATGTTGCTTTTCAATGAACAGTAACAATCCAATGCAGTAAACTGTACATTTTGTTTGTTGTACTGAGTAGGGAAAAATTCCTGCTCATGCCGTCAGATCAACAAATATCAGGTGCTGTTTTTTGATCATCAACAAAACATATGTCCATTACGGTTCAGGGTGCGACTAATAAATAAGAATCAGACACGGTTGCTTAGGAGTTTCCACGGATGCTTTGCAGCTGCTCGGTGAGAAAATTTAATTCTGATGCTGCTAGCACAGGAAGTAGGCATTCTTCTGCGAAAGGTATGCCTGTACCCTCACCCATTGCTTAGAGGCATCTTGTTGCTGACCATTCAGGAATGGGTTACCTCATTCTTACAGCTCATTACATTACATTATAGGCATTTAGCAGACGCTCCTTTCACGACTACTTCTTACTTATTTCTTTTATTACATTATCCATTCATATAGATATATATATACTGAAATTCAGGTAGTTAACCACCTTGCTCAGGGGTACAGGCAGTGTCCCTGGGGGATCGAAACCTGCACCTTTTCGTTTTTAAGTCCAGTTCCTTCACCATTATACTACACTGCCGCTCCAGAATAGCAGATGGGCATGTTACTCTGAATTGCTGATTATATCACTCCTTTCAGAGAGGCGTGCCATCTGTGTTTAAGTATGTGAAACCAGATTTCTTTCTTTACTAAAATAAATAAAATAGATTTTAAATGAAGAGGTTAATCAGCTAGACGTGATTTATCTGAATGTTAGCCTCCACGGCAGATGATTGTCTTTGACCAAGCATGCTACCATAGCGTCAGTTATCATTGTTTATTTTCGAAGCGCAAATAAATATTTTGCAAGTCAACACCTGCATTCTGTTGAGTGTCCTGTTTTACTAGGAGCGCAGGAAGGATCTCTTCCTGATTGCTGTGAATTTATGCTGTACCTGAGAGACCGAGACAGGGCATACCCATATTTACTTATTTACTTGGTATTTGAGTTATGGAGAAAAACTTCCTTTGAGACGAATACATGAAGCAGTCTATAGGAGGCTTCTGGGAGCTGTTTTCAGAGCTATTGAAGGGAGTCATCAACAGAATCAATTATCTGTGCTTAATTAAGTTATACATTACCTAGAATACATTTATGACAGATAATTAAGTGTCTTAACCTTTTTAAAAGTTTCAAATATGTTTAATATAAAATGTAAAAGGCCAAAAAAAATAAAATAAATTGGTAGTCATGATTAAAGCACAAAGATCATGAATACTTACGAGTATCTGCCCAGCTTCCTTGTAACCACCTTCCCTGCTGATCCCACTGCTATCAGAGACACCAGCATACCGAATGCAGTGCCCAGAACCAGCCCCCTGCTCACACCTGAGATTCAAAAAGGCATGATGTCAAGGATGTAACATGTCGCATGGACAAAAGAGAGGCGATAGGAAGACTCAGGAAGGCAACAGATGACGGTGAGGTGGATTTGTTTACGAAAACAGTGCGGAAGGTGAAGGCTATTTACAGTGTTAAAAATAAAAACTGGGTTTTGCAAAAAAAAATAATAATAATTAAAAAAAGAAGGAAAAAATTAACAAGGCAAAGTCTGATCTCATCCTTCTTAGAGTTTTACAGGCCAGAGAGTCAAATACTGCAATTGGGCCTAGTACTCGAGCATACAAGCTGCATCACTTCTTGTCTTTTCCCCCGAGCAATGCCAAATGAGCTACTTAAATAGCCAGGACCCAACTACTCTGCTAGAACCACACAATTTCCTTAACAATGACAAGTAAAATAAACACATGAAAATAAGAAGAGCAAAGAAAGCCAATATACACTACATGGCCAAAAGTATATGGACACCTGCTCATCCAATATCTCATTCCAAAATCATGGGCATTAATATGGAGTTGGTCCCCATTTGCTGCTATAACAGCCTCCACTCTCCTGGGAAGGCTTTCCACTAGATGCTGGAATATTTCTGTGTGGATTTGTTTCCATTCAGTCAGAAGAGCATTAGAGACGTCAGGCACTGATGTGGGGCGATTAGGCCTGGCTCACAGTCGGCTTTCCAATTGATCCCAATGGTGTTTGATGGGGTTGAGGTCAGGGCTTTATGCAGGCCAGTGAAATTATTTCATACAGATCTCGACAAACGATTTCAGTATGGACCTATCAAATATTTTAAGTAATACCTATAAAGTAGAATGTGCAAACTGAATTTAAACACAAAAATAAACCATATTCTCCCTACCCACCGTTTAGCCTTACATTGTGAATGGAGAAAGAAAGAAAGCACTACTCTAGGAAAAGAGATCAAAACACTGCCTGCAGAGAGAGCACAATATTTTAATGTACCATTTTAGTATAAACTAGGCTGAGGGCTCTTACCTGCAGGTTTTTCCTCCAACAGAATGACTGTTTCTCCTCCCTCGTCAGTGCCATGTGTGGAGGAGTCAGGCTCTGAGGCAGCCACACATATGGGGATCACTTTAGGTGGAGGTGCCTCAGTTTTTAATTCTGGAGGGACAACAGCAGCAGGGTGTGTAAGAGCAGCGTGGGCTTCAGTTTGAGCTACTGTGGGTATGGCAGTGGCCTCTGTGGGGAGGGCAGAAGGGACCTCTTCAGGGACAGGCTCCTCCTCTGGGGCAGCTGGGGTAGGCTTTTCCTCTGGGGCAGTTAGGATAGGTTCTTCTCCTGGTGTACCTGGGGTAGGTTCTTTTACTGGGGCAGTTGGGGCAGGTTCTTCCTCTGGGGTGGCTGGGGCTTCTTCAGTGGAAGGTTCTTCCTCAGGGACAACTGGAACAGCTTCTGCTTCGGGAGCAATTTTTTCCTCTGGAGAAACTGAAAGAGATTCTTCCTCTGGGACAACTGGAACAGCTTCTGCTTCTGGAGCAATTTCCTCCTCTGGAGAAACTGGAAGAGGTTCTTCCTCTGGGACAACTGGAACAGCTTCCTCGTCTTGAGAAACTGGAATGGCTCCTGCTTCTGGAGCAGTTTCTTCCTCTGGAGCAGGGTCTTCTTCAGAGACAACAGGAATGGCTCCTAGATCCTCCTTGTATAGAGCAGGCTCTTCCTCTGGAGCAGCTGGGGCCTCTACAGGAGCAGTCCCTTCCTCTGGAGCAGGCGGGGCCTCTACAGGAACAGGGGCCTCTACAGGAACAGGCTCTTCCTCTGGAGCAGCCGGGGCCTCGACAGAAGCAGGCTCTTCCTCTGGAGCAGCCGGGGCCTCTACAGGAGCAGTCCCTTCCTCTGGAGTAGCTGGGGCCTCGACAGAAGCAGGCTCTTCCTCTGGAGCAGCCAGGGCCTCTACAGGAGCAGCCCCTTCCTCTAGAGCAGCCGGGGCCTCTACAGGAGCAGCCCCTTCCTCTGGAGCAACCGGGGCCTCTACAGGAGCAGGCTCTTCCTCTGGAGCAGCTGGGGCCTCTACAGAAGCAGGCTCTTCCTCTGGAGCAACCGGGGCCTCTACAGGAGCAGGCTCTTCCTCTGGAGCAGCCGGGGCCTCTACAGGAGCAGGCTCTTCCTCTGGAGCAGCCGGGGCCTCTACAGGAGCAGTCCCTTCCTCTGGAGCAGCCGGGGCCTCTACAGGAGCAGGCTCTTCCTCTGGAGCAGCCGGGGCCTCTACAGGAGCAGCCCCTTCCTCTGGAGCAGCCGGGGCCTCTACAGGAGCAGCCCCTTCCTCTGGAGCAGCCAGGGCCTCTACAGCAGGATCTTGGTCTATGTTGGATGCAGCAGCAGCTTCCTCTTTGACAGCAACATCAGGGGCTACAGGTAGTTCCAAATTTTCAGACTCTGCTGCCGTTTGTCCAACTCCAACAAGTGTCCCTACAGAGGCAATGCAGGAAATAAAGTGATTAGTCAGGGTTACTTTTGTTATAGATAATGGGAACGTATTAAAAGTTCACGTTAGAAAGCGTGTTGGTTTTATTGTAATACAGTATTACTACAATAACATTGTTACATTCTATTGATACCACAAGAAAGTTTGAGCTGAAAGTAGATGACTCTAATATACAGTATTTGTGAGTGAGTTTCAGCTCAGCCCTTTTTTCCTTTTATTTGCGGAGTGGATCCCCTCATGACTATCCATGGATGGAAACATCACACCTGTCACATTCTGGGCCTCCACATGCCTCATCAGGGAGAATTGTGGCCCCCTTGTCATGTTCCCGTCACCCTCCCCACACCTGCTAACAACCAGTTTGGACAGGAGGCAGCCATGTGATTCACACGTCAATGGAAACCCACACTTACTCTTCCCCATAGACTCAGCTCCTGTATACATACCTGTGTCTGTCAGGACTGTAACTGTAAGAGCTTCGGAAAGAGACTAGAGGTGTGGATTACGTTTATGTGTGTCTGTCATCTCATTCTAAGTGTCTATTAGCAGACATTATTTGGATGGCCCAGTGGACGCTCACCTGAATGCAAGCTTCAGGGCGTGGCCTCAACCGATTTATTTGTGGCTAAAGGTTTGATGTTATATATAACCTGCTTGTAGGAAGCCTGATACTCTGCCAAAGATGGGTAAATGCAGAGGGGCCCAGTATAGACTGGCCAGTCCCACATACTGCACTGCCTGTACTCGCCCCCTATAGAGAGCTCTATTAATACACACACGCAGACCAGGAAAGCACTTGCACCTGGACTTGTGGGTAAGGGGAGTTCTCCCTACATCAGCCCTGAGAGTGATTAACTATCACAAAACACTTGCCTTTCCACAGAGGTGCTCCTTTCACCCTTGCACAGGGCACACCACACAAACATTACATCATTCCTCACTCTGGTGTCTTCAGATCCTATCACTGCTCAGCGCTTTATAGACAGCGATATACCACAATCTGTCAGCCCAAACCATTTTTTCTGAAGTTCAATCAATTTAAAAAAAAAAAGTCTATTAAAACCTGGTCAGGGAACTGACCAGTACATTGCCCTTCTTATTATTGGAAATATATGGTTGTGTCCTTGAGCAAGATGGCTAGACAGAAATATTAATCTCTGTAATGGGTAACATACATTTTAAAATATTTGTCCCACAAACCATCCATTTTCTTAATTAAGACAAGTTGTACAAGAGGCAGTTGCTATTTTTTTATTTAGTTCAATCACAACAGTGGAACTGTGGGTTGACTAGCAGAGGCAAAATATAATAAGAGGCACACAACCAATATAAGGTGAAACAAGTATGCTGTATCTTTACTGTAGGGTGGAGCTATGCATGAAAAACACTGCAATATGCGTTTCACACTGCACAGGTGAACAATGAACAAACAGTACTGGCTATAATAACTTACTCTTGTGATTTGCAGTGATGCGTTTTGACCAGTCTGGTCTTCTTCAAACAGTCATTTAGTACCATGACTGAGATCCTATTCATCCCATCGATTGACTAATAAGTTTCCACATGCATTCGTATTTGTCGGTGTCATTCAAAGACATGCATTTGTTTGATGGTTCATGTGCTGAAAAACCAGAGGGAAGGGTTTGCAATACAACACCTAGCTTGAGACTTGATAGTGCTGTGGTAAAGTCTTGACTTAAGGTGACAGGAAAACACTCCACATCGTTTATGTCTGGAATGTATGTTCCCTGAAATAGTCACATTTCTACATTGCACAACACATTCAGCTCTATGGAAAATATTTTAATATTCTAAAACAGCCCTGAATCAAACTGAACATTGGATAATACATGTAGTTTTTATTTAAGTATCTGCATACGACATGGCTGGTGGCCAAAATCTGCCTCATAATCCACCAGCACATTGGTTGCCAGCCATGCCCCTGATTGGTGGATAGAACATTAAATGGAAAGAAGACACATTGTGTTCCTTTATCAGTGATTATCTCAATGCATCTGGGTTATTTTTCACTGTGAACAACAAGCAGTTTGTACCCCAGCGAGGCAAACTATAAACCAGAATACAAATCTAGAGATTAAAATAACATTCAAGGAATATGCAAGAATGGTCTCAGATCCCTCAGTCTGCCCCGGTATTCATTTAATTTCCGAAAAGGAATTAATTAATTTTACTATATTATTATACTCCTTAATAATAGTATATTGGTATAGAAGCAATTACTTGGCATGTAATTAACTTGTATAATTTCATGACTAGGATGAAGTGACTACAGTCATAGTGGTTATGGAGCTGGACAAACAGTAACCACACACAGTACTTATAGAGTTGGGTAAACAATGACCACACAGTGCAGTTACAGAGCTACAAAGTAATAGAGCTGCAAAAACAGCAGTCAGAAACAGCAGTTAAAAAACGATATGAACGCTGACTTACTTGCGTGCGAGATAGTCGAGAGGTGTCCTGCCAGGGCGACCAGGAACAGCAGCTCTCTGATCATGGTGACAGCTCTCTTCGGTGTCCCACGCACACCGCACCACTCTGTTCGAGTGAACCCCCCCCTAAAGTCCAAAAGCACTACGCTCTCCGTCACACGCCCTCAAAAACATTCACTTCTCTATCACACGTTCATAGAGGTCCACTGGAATAAGCAGACAGGCAGAGCGAGTCAGAATGACTGTACCTCACTGCGGGGGGGGGATTGTCCGATGGGGGTGGGGCTTTACACGCACGGCTTGGGCGGTTATATAAGGAAGCACGGATCACAGCATCTGGGGTCTTTGTGTCAGCTGGGGTTAGGGTACGTTTCCAACTTGTCTTGTGATTATTACTCAGAAATGTCAGAAAAAACTCTTTTTTTCCCCTTGCCGTCCCACCTGACAAATGAAGAGCGTACGAAATGCTGGCCAGTATCACTGCACCAACCGAAGAGCCGTTTTCAGCAGGAATAAAATAAAAAAGATCCTGCACTAAAGTGATTTATATGCATGCGGCCTTCCGGGCTTCCCACCTCCCACCTCTCACATTTCTGCTTGTGGTATTGATTAAAAAAAACATACTGTAAAGGTTGTCCAATTGCACACTGCGTGACTTCAAAGGGAAAGGGCGAAAATGTACATTTAATTGTGAAAATAATTGATCATCCCACTGAATTTGTATGGGTGGTCCAGGTGTCATAGTACATTTGACAGCCCAGTACATTTCTTTTTGATGAGGCCAGCATGGACTGCCATCTACTGGTAGAGACACTAGCCTAGCATACTGTGTGCTGTGAGAGACTAAAGGATTACCTGTGTGTAGTGAAAGACTAGGATAGCCCACTGTATGATGTGATTGGAGTTGGAGAAACATGCCCCCAAACCAATGGATCCATTACTTTACCCTTTATAGAAACCATGTTTTATGGCCTGTAGTTCAGTCCACCTGTAGCAAAATGCCAGTACATCCTCCTGGTGAATCCATCCATTGAACAACCATCAAGTCATTCCTTTCTTGATTGCTTTTTACAACCTGTAGTGTGTTTATACAACATGTAGTGTAATGGGCAGCATATAGTAGCTCCACCCACTATAGGGTGCGTGAAGCCTTTCTCTCCAATCGCAAGTGGTGTGTATTTGTTCACAAGCCAGTCATTACATTTCATTTACATTACATAAGGGTTGGGAATAATTTGTACCTCTGACCTTAATGACTTCATAGCATAATGAAAGAAAATATTTTGTCAGTATGGCATCTATGACACACCTTAATGATGCTTGTAAACGTTCCATGGAAAAAAAAACTAATGGCAAACCATTCCACAGTGAAGTTAACATATTTTATTTTTTAAGTGCCATTCATGCATATTGGGGGGGAGGGGTCTGGCAACAACAATCCTAATGACACTTCAGTTATTTTACAGCACAGCACTTAACCGATACAAAGTGTAGCTGTGTCATTTCACTGGACAGAAAAAAAATGAATATACCGTGCAATAACAAAAGGGGAGAAGGATAAAAGAGAAATTAAGTAAAAATAAAATCCAAAATAATTTTTATAAACACGAAAAACACTGAAGAACGGCAGTACAGGTAAAAGGTAGTGTCACACAAAAAAAGCCAATGCATTTTCACCACATGTACTATATGTATACACACGCACATAAACTCTCGTACATTCACACGGACCGTTTCACTCTCTGACTGAACATAAATCAAATACTCTGTATACACTCCCACCCCCCCCTTCCTTTAACCGGTGACCCTCCTACCTCTCCTACCCACCCAGAGGGAACAAAAGACTATCGAAAAGACGTATTTACAATAAGCACAGTAACACACCGACACTGAATAAAATAGGACTCAAATACCAGTACTTGTTGGCAGTTTTCTCCCTTAATGTAACAAGGTTTTTTTTCTTTTTCTTTTTAAAATCTGGATCTAATCTCTCTGGCATGTTCCTCTGCACCAGTATGACGAAGCTGAATTGTCTTTAAAAACACGACAAACACGTACACGCAAGAATCGAAGGAGCACTCGTTTTTGTTTTTTATACTTTCTGTTGAACCCCACCCCTCCTCTCCACCCTTCCGTCCCTGTGTATTTTAATTCGCTCAGTAATATCAAAGCACCTAAATGTAAATGACCAGCAATTTAAGATTTGTTTGCAAGCATGACATTATTTCACAAAGACTACTAGACAGTCCGATTCCGAGCTGCAAGCACTTTTAAAATGTTTTCTAAAAAAAATAAAATGCATAAATTGTGAACGTACTGTACCCAATTACAATGACAGGCCAGTCCTACGGAGATCAATGATCAACAATGATCGATATGAGAAAGAAATACCGTGGCAAACTCACTCGGCTCAGCAGACAGAGGGCCAATGCGTCGTCCCTCGCCTCAGCCTCGAGAGTGCTGAGAAAAGTGCTTGATTCTTGGACAACCCTGTGAATTCTCTCTACCCCCGGGTGTGGATTCATTTTGTGCTCATTTATAGGGGACAGAGGTGATTGTGATTCCATTCATGTATAGCCCTATGTCACACGCAGACAGACAGACAGACAGACATACACACAGTCTATTGGCACTCGTTTTCCCCGTTGGTGATGGTTTGACTTGGTGTCCTCCAGTAAGCTGGGGACCTTAAGGCACAGGGAGCTGGCCCTTAGTCACACAGTGGTTCAGGTTCTGACATCTTGGATCCCCTGTGTAAGACACCCTCAGCTTTGGCTGGCCAAGTAACCCCTCCTTACGGACTGGGGCTCTGCTTTACAGACCACCTGATTATCAGCAGTGACTCAGCACCGTCAATGTCCCTGTTCGCCAAATAAACCGTTTAAGAGAGGAGAGCGATAAAGGTGAACCCGACAACAATTTCACTTCAGGATACATTTCGCTTCCGTTTTTCTGTAGGATTTACCATCTGATCGATTGATATACCTTACAGGGCACTCCAGACATAGCTGTACAGTTTATCCGTACAGTGTCTCTTATTTTCCTCTCGTGCGCTTGCACAGAAATGCACACTAGATGGCGCTCGGTACTACAATCTCAGCGGAGTTCCAACACAGTCGTGCAAGGCTGACCACAAATTTTATTTTGTGCAAACATCAGTTGACCCTGTCTTATCTGGACAGCAAAAACCACTGCCGGTGGCTATGACCGTCCTCGCCGTCAGTGACGACAGCCTCCCCCCGCTGTCAGTGACTGCGACCGCCCTCACTGTCAGAGACTGCGACCGCCCTCACTGTCAGAGACTGCGACCGCCCTCACTGTCAGAGACTGCGACCGCCCTCACTGTCAGAGACTGCGACCGCCCTCACTGTCAGAGACTGCGACCGCCCTCACTGTCAGAGACTGCGACCGCCCTCACTGTCAGAGACTGCGACCGCCCTCACTGTCAGAGACTGCGACCGCCCTCACTGTCAGAGACTGCGACCGCCCTCACTGTCAGAGACTGCGACCGCCCTCACTGTCAGTGACTGCGACCGCCCTCACTATCAGTGACTATGACCGCCTTCGCTGTCAGTGACTGTGACCGCCCTCACTGTCAGTGACTGTGAACGCCTTAGCTGCCGGCAAGTCCAGCCACCTTTAATGGCCCTAGATACTGCTCCTACCCCCAGGGGAGAGGAGAGTTTGGGGAGAAAATCCATGAACACCACGTTGGTCCTGTGGTGTGAACCACCTTGCTGCTGACCCTACAAACTCACGGACGCCAACAGCAGAGCTTCTTCCTGACCAGCCTTAGCTGTGTAGTACGTAAGCTACACGTAAGCCCAGGTGAACCAGAGGCCTTTCCAAAGCCTTTCCTGGGCTGACCGACTCCCGCCACGAGCACAGGCTCTGGTTGGCCCACTTGACGAAAGCAGGCTTTATTCATCATCCTATAAACCTGAACTTCAAGCCGAGTTTCAGGGCATCGAAAAGGCACACACACAGCTAAGACGGGTCCGAGGAACTGCGGTCCAATGTGTCTACAAGGCCAGAGTCACCCGTCATCAATTACCCATCGTCATTCAACAATGTTTACCATGAAATAACACACTTTGAAACAATGAGTCAATCTGAAGCCTCACCCCCTGACATCAACATCACTGGTAGTGAAATGACACATTACAGACAGGAGTAGAATACACAAACACAAATACTGCAGGTACTTTTGTTAAGTTTACATTTGTATTGTTATTTTTGGGATTACGTTCCACGGTAGCCTCCTCTCGGTTCTGACGAAAAGCACAAAGGTACCAACTGTCTCGCTGAGAGCTTGGTGACAACTTAACAGAACATGACGAGACTTTAAACTCAGAACGCCAAATGAATGTCTTCTTCAACTTCTGCTTTTGACATTTTGAGGGATTTCCTGCCTCCCCAGTGCCTGACTGAGACCGTTAAAAACACGCTTCGGTTTCTTTCCCCGTTCCTGCGGACACTCGGGCAGAGAGGAACGCTATCGCGCCACTCAGTCTCTCTCCACTCTGAGACCACCCTGCGTCACCCCCCACCCCCCAAAAACATATCACACAACAGCGATGGAGGAAGCTGAGAGCTGAGGTCTGGGGTAAGGGGGGTGGGGGTGAGGGGTACTACTCTGCCCCATGACAAAAAGCGACAAAAGTACAAAAGCGATCACTGAAAGGTGTCCCACTAAATATGATTGTCTTCAAAGTGTTATTTTTTTTTTTTGTTCGTTTCTTTTTCTGTAAAAAGGCCAGGACTCTCAAGTCTCTCTGCTCTTGTCGAAAATGACACCCCGCACCATGTCCTGTCCTGATCAGATTGTCTCCTCCTGAATTGCGTGGGACGACCCCGGCCCAGTCTGCTCCAGTGCCCCACTCCACAGAGGCCTAAACGATGGAGTCCCAGTCGAAGTCGTCCTGGATGTCGTCGGCAGGCATGCGGCGCATCTGGAAACTTCCAGGAGGAATCATGTGCTGCTGGTTCATCTGGTTATGGTGTCCTGAGAAGACCAGAGGTAACATGCATGGAACCAAGCTCACTCATGACTTCTCACGCTCCCCCATCTCATGTTCTCAGTTCTATGGTCTCAGGCTCACGGTCGCAGTCTCATATTAGCAAAATGGCATCCACTCACACATTCACAGGTTATGTTTTTTACTTTAACTGCAGTCAAAAACCATGGCAATGCATTTCAACACAAAGTTATTCAACAGGCTTCAATTCACCATCAGTGATGGCGGGGCAGGGCAGGCCGGGTGGGGAGTACCTGTCATGGTGGGGCCCGCGCTGCTCAGGGGAAGGTGGGGGTAAACCGGGGGGCCCATCATAGGGGGCATACTCTGCCTGGAGTCCATGTACAGGTTTCCTGTTGCAAGAATAGACATTCATAAGAGTTCAGCTCCTCTTTTTTAATGTCCTCTGATATGTCTCTCAGACAAACTATCACCTCCCCACCAATACATGACTGAGCTACAGGGCAGAGAAGATGTGGAAGTGGGTGTCGCTGGTTCTCACCTGTGCTGATGTGCTGGCTTGGCTTGGTGTGCATTGTGCCGTGACACGTTGGGGGCTGCGCTGCCTCCTGTGGCTGGATGACCCCGGTGCGAGCAAAAAACTGGTTTATGGAGGAGCAGAGGTCTGCGATCTGCGTGGGCTCCAGAGACCAGTTGTTCAGCTCTGCTTGTCTCATGCTCTCTTTCAAACCTGATTCAAAACCCGCAACCAACAAGTCAGTCCACTGAACAGAACATTAAAACATTTCTCAAATGTAGTTTAAACCCTAAGATACCATTCAGCACCTGACTATATTCACATTTGGATTGGAAACTGCATTTTTAAGAGTACTCCAGACCACCGATTCACTGACGATCTGTGTCAAACAGAAGCTGGTCACTCGTAAACTGGGGTGATCAGGAAACTGCATTCAGTCAACATTGGACTTGTTTGTTATAACCTTATCACTTTTGTAAATGGTGTCTGGCTTATTTTTCCCCAATGTTATTTTTGAACTTTTATTTTTACACAGGTTCAGGTTCAGAATAAAAAGTATTCAAGGCCCAGAAAGGGGTTTTCCCAGGGAGGGATGACATGCGAAATGTCTTTCTCATGGGAAAGGAACGGCGCTGTAGCGCACCTTGGAAGGGCGATAGGTCCACGTCGGCCCAGTTGTAGCTGCTGGCGATGCGACAGCTCTCCTTCAGTGCGTCCAGGTTGGGGTGCCAGTCCGAGGGTAGGCCTGCAGGAGACACAGAATGGAACGGGTTCACTCCCGCAACTGCAGAGGTCTCAGGAATGCGTGCAATGTGCAGCTCTGCCACAAGAGCGCGCCATTTAATTCTGGAATTCTGCTGGGCAGAGATTCCATAGGGTTTTGACATTTACAGCAATTCCTTTAACTCGTTGAGAACAGAGCAGAGATTAGAATGGGGAGTATGTTCGCTGCTTTAATCTTAGCTACAAATAATGGCTAAAACATAAATATTAAAACAAATACCCCTCAAAAAAAGTTCTCAGAGCAGAGCAAGGTCTTACCAGAGTTACAGGACAGCTGTTGCTGGGCAGCATGGGACTGGTGCTGCTGCTGTTGGGAGGGATGCTGGGAGTGTGATGCATGCTGGGAAGAGTGTTGTGTATGTGGTGCATGCTGGGAAGGGTGTTGAGAATGTGATGCATGCTGGGAAGGGTGTTGTGTATGTGGTGCATGCTGGGAAGGGTGCTGCGAATGAGGTGCATGCTGGGAAGGATGTTGCGAATGTGGTGCATGCTGGGAAGGGTGCTGTGAGTGAGGTGCATGCTGGGAAGGGTGCTGTGTGTGTGACGCATGTTGGGATGGGTGTTGAGAGTGTGATGCATGCTGGGAAGGGTGTTGCGAATGTGCTGCATGCTGGGAAGGAAGTTGAGAGTGAGCTGCGTGTTGGGAAGGGTGCTGTGAGTGTGGTGCATGCTGGGAAGGGTGCTGGGAGTGTGGTGCATGCTGGGAAGGGTGTTGCGAGTGTGGTGCATGCTGGGACGGGTGTTGGCTGTGCTGCTGCTGGTGCTGGGATAGGTGAGACCCATGGGGCGAGCCATGTGTGGAGTGGGCGTTTTGGGTCTGCAGTTGGGACGGGTGGGACAGGGGCACCTGGCCGCCGCTGTTTGCCAGGCTGTTGGAGACGCTGTTCTGGCCGCCGTGGGGAGACTGGTAGGAACAGGACGTGTGGGTCTGTTGCGTCGTGTCCGACGTCATGCCCATCAGGCCTGCTGTGGACGACACAGGAAACGCTCGTCAGGTTATACCGTCGCCTGCATCTCGCGCTTAACTGACACACAATGGCAGGCCCTGGAAAAATAATTACGAGGGGAACAGCTCCACAAGAATCATGACAACTGCTGCAGCAGGAGAGACTGGGTGGTGTAGTCTGCAGGGTGGCCGACTCTCAACCCCAATAAAAATCCCCCCTCCCCCACCCCCTGCCCCTCCCCCCTGTGCACGACCAGGGCTTCGATTCTCTGCCTGGCACACTCTCTAGTGTGATCCCATCTATCACTAATCATCTCTGATGTCCCCCTGACTGAAGTGAAAATAAATACATAAGGAGTTAAAGAAAGATTACTGCAGCAACGGCCACATAAGGTACTGCAACGGTCCTTGTAATCAAGAACAAAATGTAACCATCTACATTATACTGAGCCATAACGAAGGATTTACAGTGCACTCCAAAAGTGTTAGGACAGTGACACATTTTTTGTCGTTTTGGCTCTGTACTCCATCACATTGTATTTGAAATGGAACAGTGACTATGAGGTTAAGGCAGCTTTAATTATGTTGGTTTTTACATCCATATCGGGTGTAACAATTGCAGCCCTTTTTATACATAGCCCTCCCCCCCACCCCCCCGCCCAATTTTAAAGCACCAAATGTAATTTGACAAATTAACAAACTTAAATAAAAGTAATCATATTTAATATTTGGTTGCATATCCTTTGATGTCTGTGACCCAACAACATGAAAAGACTCTTGATATCCTATTTTCAGATACTCTTACAAGAGTTACTATAACCTCTCTGCATTTGAATTGATCTCTATGGGAATTGGGGGGTGGGACTAGATTAAGTTGTAAATTACAGGGGAATAGTATGGAACACATGGTTGGCTAAATGGCTGTAAATCATCAAGGGTCTAAGGTATTAAACAAGCCTCAAACCATCACTCTGCTGCCAGATATGCAGTAGATATGGATGGATCACTTTAAGGGTAATTTTTCCTATTGAAAAATAAGTCAGGAGAAAAAAAAATAGCTACAATTGCTACACGTTCACCCGATATGGATGTAAAAACCCTCATAATTAAAGCTGAGTCTTAACCTCACTTAGTCACTGTTCCATTTCAAATCCAATGTGCTGGAGTACAGAGCCAAAACAACAAAGAATGTGTCACTGTCCTAACACTTTTGGAATGCACTGTATATGAAGGGCCTGTCTTTTCTGCAACACACATCCCACACAGGAGAGGACTAGTTTTAACCAAATAACCCCAATTTTCTTCCAATTTGCAGTTCTCAATTATCGGTTTGCCTGTTTCATCAATGTAATGTCCTCCACCCAGGAGGGGAAATGTGCACACAGGAACGCTCTCTGCCAGCCTCCACGTCTTTCCTCCCCGCAATCGGCCGGCTGAGCCACGTGGTCGGTGCGTTGGCGAAGCCTACTTCACACACAGTCGGCGGGGGAAGGCCTCAGGCCCCCGGCTGAGTAGACGAGTCATCGATTATATGCTGCCCTGCGGGGCTGGCATGGCCGGGATTCATACCGCGCGCGGTCTTTTCAGGACGAGCTGCTTGGCGGCCGGACGGAGATAATTCCGCTTCGTTTAAGAAGTGCATGCAAGAGCTGCAGAGGCATCCTTCTCGGATATAACATCCGAGCGTAAACTCGAGAGGGAGCTGGTCGTTTTGTCTCGGGAACACGTCCCCGCTCCAGACCTTTCGAGGGACTATATACACGCTTTTCCACACAAGCTGAACGAACGGCCCTGGCAGTCCAGAAGCAGACCTAGGAGTGCATGCAGTGTGCGGATCTAAAGAATTCCGCTTGTATCTCCCGCTGGCGTAGTGAACGCTCCTCTGAAGAGCTTTCAAAGCCAGCTTCAGACGGCCCCGCCACAATCGACAGTAAACAGTCTCTCCGGGGGTGAGAGAGGGGAACGCTTATCAGGAGAGAGCCCATTGTACGACCAGGGAAAATCGGAGAGCAATTAGCTCACAGCCCCATGAATACTAATCACAGCTCATTAGCTATCATCAAAACGGGAGAACTAGTTCAGTCTTCAACAGAGGTGTGAAATCCGTTCACTGGCTCATTTCTGCATTTTAATTGTCTGAGTAGGAGACATTTTCCACCAGGTAAAAAGCAACGGCATCGGACCAGAAAACACAGACAATCTGGAAGGGCGATAGGTCACAGACTATTAAAGCAGAAGAATTCTTGAGGTTTCTACCTTTGCTCTGAAATGCATCAGAATGGTGGCAAGTTATGAAGAGTATGAACTCTGCTCAACTCCCATAGAATCCACTTTCAAGTGCTTTCGAGTCAGCAGTAAATTTAACCTCTCTCACACCGACACCAAACACGGTGGGTTGCGTTTTCCGATAACGATCAATCGTAGGGTTAAGTGCGATTTCAACAAGCGATTCTACGATGGCTCTTTAATTTGTAACACACGTTTCCCAAAAGTTCTTAAAAGCGTGAACGCGCAGTCACCTCTTAAGTGCTACTTAACCAGAGGCGTAAAATCCAGGTTCAGTAAGTAAAAAGTCTTCCCCAGTACTTAGTCCCAATCAACTGGATTTGCTCATTTGCACAATTCTTCAGTCAGGAGGTATAACTAATTAGTAAAATCAGCTGGCTTAGTTCATGGGTGGAAGAAACACATAGCAGGACTTTTCCTTTCTGATCCCTGGATTTTACATCTCTGTACTTCTGTCTGTGGTGCTGCTGATACGGGAGGAGGAGGGGCGATAGATTGGGAGACGTGAACCCCACACCCAATACACGTAAAAGTTTATTTTGAAATAAAATCTGTTTCCCACTGATTTTACTTGTCTCAAACTTATTTAAGGAACGGCTTTTATGGGTAATTTCAGAATATATAAAAACAAATCAATTAAAAATAAATAAATAAACGTTAATATTGTTGCATCTAAAATCACTATAAAAAACAATCAGTGGTTATGGTAACCGTAAAATGAAATGAACACTAACACGAAAAATCTAATAAAGTATGTGATTTATGGGCTTCTTAAACGCACTTAACCGTCTATGACTGGTCTGGACTAATCGTTAATCTCAGAGCGTCTTAAGTTAACATGCTTTTGGGAAACGCACCCAAAGTTAAAGAAGCTTCGTACGAAGGGTTGTACGACGTCTTAGCCTTACGATGCTTTTGGGAAATGCACCCCAGGCTGTTTAAGATCTCTAAAACAGTGGTCTTGACATCTTCTAACACCATTGGCTGATGCCGCATACACTAGTGGCGGTATACAAATGGGTACTCTCGGTTGCTAAGGGAACTGGTACTTTTTTTTTTTCTTGAGGTCAGCAAATCCGTTAGATGTTCACAACAGACAGATTTGCTATCGCTGTCCATATGACGCAAATGCCAGCAATAAATCCACATCAAGTCACACGGCATAAAAACACAAACTCACCTCCCAGACGGTGCATGCAATCAGCAGGCAATCTGCAGGCAAAAAGGCGGCACGACGCCGACAGCGAGGGGATGACAACACCCAGAAAGCTGGCTAACTGTCGGTGTGAAAGGCCTCGTGACTGTGGGACAGAGGTTGTATGCTGAAGGGACAGACTCACCCTGCTGGCTGAAGGACTGCTCGAAGACGGACTTGTAAAGGCTGCGGAAGGAGGCACTGAGATCTTCAAAGTCGGAGAAGAGGAGCTGCTTGTCCCGCTCGGGCATGCTGTACTGGGGCTGAGGAGGGGGCTGCTGGAGGCTCATGGACTGGGACACGGGTTCCGGGTGGCTGGTAACCTGAGGATGGGCACATTGCAGCAGGGGAAAGGGAGTTATTCATCACTCTCGACGCATCGATCTGGTGACGCTGAGGACCGGAGGTCACACGAAGCAAGGCTGCGGGCGTCGGCACCGTGGCATGACCGCCAGGGGACGAGCCGTCGGGTCTCTGACCGCCGACCCGCGACGACCGCTTCGCCACTGCCAGCGTCCAATTAGGGCAGAACAGAACAAAGGCCCAGAGTACGTCGGGAAATGCTAAAGAAATCTTTAATTTAAAAGAGCTGACAATTTTGATGCATGTCAAAAATAAAAATAAAAAGTTAAAAATAAAAACGATTGTGGGAAAAATAAAGTTATTCTGTTCTATAATGCGATCTGCTTCTTTTCAAACACAGCTGGGTTGCCAGCCAACACACTTATGACGTCACACACAGTAAAATGCACCTCTGAGTGGACAGGATAGTTTTCATTTGCCTGCAAGTTATATCAGCTGCTGGACCACTTCACTTCATTCACTGGTCTGATTCAGGTGAACTTGTCGCATGCTAGCTCAGATTTAAACAGTTTTAATTACAGTTTCAATTACAGTTTAATTGAATTTCGGCAGGCATCCCCTACTCAAAATCACACCCAGTAGGACAATATATCAATGAGCTTCGGGTCCCACAAGAGTCACATCTGCAGGGCTGAATTGCACCCCATTCAAATTTTCTATTTTAATTCATCGTTCGCTGCTTGATTTCACATATCTAGTAGCATGTCCATGGGGTGTAAGTGAACCCTTCGTGGGGCGGGTGCACCCCGGGGGCAGCCTAGCGGGAACCCTTGCCGTGGGTCGTGCGCTGCATATCAGGGGGCTCGTGAGTGATGACAGCTGATCTCGCGAGCACCTCCAGTATGAGCTGGAGCCGGAGATCCGCCAGGAAACAAATTAACTCCGAATCGCGTTTGTTGTCGGTTTCAAGAGCTGCGAGGGGACCTGCCAACAGCCAATGAAAGGTAACCTCTCAATAACACGATGTGGCAATGAGAAACAGCTGCGTTCTATAAACGTGCCTTCCAGGAGAACCAGGCGGCAAGTAACAGAGCAGTGGAAGGAGAAAAGCACAAGGTAAAAGAAAGAAAGAAAGAAAGAAAGAAAGAAAAAAGAGCACAAAAACACAAGCAGAAAATGAGCCACCTATTGAGCTGCAAGAAAAGAAGGGATCGTTTGATCTGTAACAAACTGCAACTTCAGACTCTACGCAAATAGTTAGCTACATATGCAGCTTGAATAAGTCAGCTAGCAGGCCAGTGTAATGATACAGTGCAAGTATATCATTTCTTTTCTGCCTTTAAGCTAAGTTTCTTTTAGGGTGACGCAACTGTGCGTCCATACAAGGGTGTCAATTTACTACACGGTTCACCCGATATGGATGTAAATAGACTCAAATTAAAGCTGAAAGTCTGCACTTTAACCTCTTAGTCACCGTTCCAAATCCAATGTGCTGGAGTACAGAGGTAAAACAACAACAAAAAAGGGTCACTGTCCAAATACTTTTGGACTGCATTGTATATCCACCTTTTTGATATTGACACGATGCAAAAGTTAAAGTTGCTCTGAGTAAGAGCGTCTGCTAAATGCAAGTAATGTAATTAATGATATTGGTGTGGACCTTACCGGAGTGTAGTTGTGCATGCTCCCCACACTGTTGAGGTTTACTGAAGCCAGGCTCTGGTCAGACAGGCTGTTGTTAAGGCTGCTTCGGGGGCTGTCACTCCCATCCTGGTCCGGAGTGTACAGTGCTACCTGGAACCACAAGCGCAGACACACACAAACACACACATGCCGGCGTGAACACTTTGAAGCACACACACCTATGCTAATACTCCTTAAACCACATACACATGCGGAATGGCTCCAGATGCCACTCCTGCCTGACCACCTTTGGACTCACGCACACCTGTACGACCGCACGCTGCATTAAACACTCATGATCTGTGTACAATGGATGGGCAGTGCAGGCAGTGGAATGTCAGTCAGCCCTGAGAGCATTAAGTGGAGGGCGGGGGGCCCAATCCGTGAGTTCTGCTGTTCGCCACATTCACTGTATTTCCGCCACTTTCAACCGTAGAAAGAAACAGACACGGATTCAGGCGCTTGGGTCTGTAGCGCTGAGCTGGGTCTGCAGCGCTTAGCTGGGTCTGCAGCGCTTAGCTGGGTCTGCAGCGCTTAGCTGGGTCTGCAGCGCTTAGCTGGGTCTGTAGCGCTTAGCTGGGTCTGTAGCGCTTAGCTGGGTCTGTAGCGCTTAGCTGGATCTGTAGCGCTTAGCTGGGTCTACAGCGCTTAGCTGGGTCTACAGCGCTTAGCTGGGTCTGTAGCGCTTAGCTGGATCTGTAGCGCTTAGCTGGATCTGTAGCGCTTAGCTGGATCTGTAGCGCTTAGCTGGGTCTGTAGCGCTTAGCTGGGTCTGTAGCGCTTAGCTGGGTCTGTAGCGCTTAGCTGGGTCTGTAGCGCTTAGCTGGGTCTGTAGCGCTTAGCTGGGTCTGTAGCGCTTAGCTGGGTCTGTAGCGCTTAGCTGGGTCTGTAGCGCTTAGCTGGGTCTGTAGCGCTTAGCTGGGTCTGTAGCGCTTAGCTGGGTCTGTAGCGCTTAGCTGGATCTGTAGCGCTTAGCTGGGTCTGTAGCGCTTAGCTGGGTCTACAGCGCTTAGCTGGGTCTGCAGCGCTTAGCTGGGTCTGTAGCGCTTAGCTGGGTCTACAGCGCTTAGCTGGGTCTACAGCGCTTAGCTGGGTCTGTAGCGCTTAGCTGGGTCTGTAGCGCTGAGCTGGGTCTGTAGCGCTTAGCTGGGTCTGTAGCGCTTAGCTGGGTCTGTAGCGCTTAGCTGGGTCTGTAGCGCTTAGCTGGGTCTGTAGCGCTTAGCTGGGTCTGTAGCGCTTAGCTGGGTCTACAGCGCTTAGCTGGGTCTGTAGCGCTTAGCTGGGTCTGTAGCGCTTAGCTGGGTCTGTAGCGCTTAGCTGGGTCTACAGCGCTTAGCTGGGTCTACAGCGCTTAGCTGGGTCTACAGCGCTTAGCTGGGTCCACAGCGCTTAGCTGGGTCTAAAGCGCTGAGCTGGGTCTACAGCGCTTAGCTGGGTCTAAAGCTAAGTACCATGCTGCTGGCCAATTCCACAGAAAACGTTTTTCAATTTACCTGCACTGAACTTGGTTGGTCAAGTGAGAACTCGATTCTCTTTTGCATTGGAAACTTGGCAAATCAAAGTGGGTAAGGAATGTAAGAGAACAAGTGGCCAATCAGATATAAGGGGCATGATTAGGCGGCCAGATGTGGAGTGATGTTTTTTTTGGAGGGGGGGTTTGGCCGGGACACTGGGGTTAACACTCCTACTCCTTCCGAAGAATGTGCCACCGGATCTTTAATGGCCGCAGAAATCCAGACACAAGCCACTCTTTCCTTCAGCTCTATGTATGAATGACTCAGCTGGAATGTGACAGAGCTTCTCGGGAATGTCATATTGTGCAGCCGTGAGTCATCTGCTTTCCCAGGGACTGAGCCACAGGCCGGGGGAGGGGCTTTTGTGCTGTCAGTGTTTGCAGTGGGCGGGGCTCTGTGAGAGCAGCCACTGGAGACTGAAGGAATGCATATGAACAGGATCAAATTAAACAAACAAGTACACAAGTGCGCGTGCGCATACGCGCACAGACAGACAGACAGACCGGCACGCCTGCACGCACGCACCAACACAACACACTCTGCTGGAGCAATAGACATTTTGTGTGCAATGAAGACATAGGAGGTCTTTAGCCGAGCTCCTCTCACAGCAATCAGTTTTTTTTTTACTGCGTTACAATCCAGTGTGATCAGAAAACCTCAATGTCAGATAATAGTTTCCTTGGTGCATTTTTGAAACCTCAGTCGCTTATCTCATTACCAGATTTTAAAATGGAAGATTTCTCTGTGTACTGCACTAATTCTGGCTGTAGGAGCTGTACTGCTGGACACTCGCATGGTTCGTTGTAATGAGCAGTAACATGCTAACACACGGTAGTTTAAGTGTTCCTCTTTGAGTTGCTTTTATGCATCGTGCCGCTTCTTGGCCAGGTCTTCCTTGCAAAGGAGATTATTTATCTCAACGGGACATTCCTGGTGAAATAACGGTTAAATAAATAAATAAAAAAGGTTAAATAAACACTGTTTTTCTCATGTATCACTGGGAAACCGGGCCTTTGCCTGCTCTTTATCACAAATAGATTTCTGGATTACACGTGTATTTACTCTTGTACATTTCTGCGCGATGGTTTAATCACGGTTTGTGTCGACAGGACTGCCCTGCACTAGAACTGCACTTTGTTGCCTTAAGGGTAAAAATCCACACCAAAATAAGGGACCGGCACAGGAAGATCTTATTACTGCATAAATACGGGTTCATCTTTCATCATGTTAATGGTTTTCAGCTGCTCAGACCTACACATGCCAGGTTGGCCTGATGTGCCAGCGCATTCTATTTCTGATGGACCTGACACACTGAGTTAGTTTGGTTTACACCCCCATCCCACCTGTCTCCTGTCTACTTAAACAAGGGCACAGACTGTGTGGGACAACAGAGCAGCACCCCAGAAGAGCCACGTCAGGGAGCTGATTTAAAGAGATGCCATGAATGCTTAACCAATCAAATAAGGCACGAGTATTCATGGACCACCCTCCAGG
>JAKUDI010001189.1:0-31404 GCA_022702515.1 Ilyophis sp. 1 JC-2022 | reverse complement strand
GGCAGGACTCCAAGCTGCTCCTCCTGCTCACTGTTACGCTGGACCTGGAGACGTGGCGTGTGATGTCTGTACTGAGAGAAAGTGCAAAGCCGTCAAGTCCTGTCTGGGGTGTCTGGCCTCTTATTGTAAAACTCACCTCCAGCCTCACTATGAATCTCCTGCCTTTAAGAAGCACAAACTGGTCAAAGCCACTGGAAACCTGCAGGAGAAGATCTGCTCTCATCATGACAAAGCGCTGGAGATTTACTGTCGTACCGATCAGCAGTTTATCTGTTATCTGTGTACAATTGAGGATCACAGAGGCCATGATACAGTCTCTTTTGCAACAGAAAGGACTAAGAAACAGGTAAGCAATGGAACTTGTGACTAATAAATGCTTATTTATGGTTTTAATAGTTACACTGGGGCACACTGGACTATGGAAAAGTCCTCTCAATCACTCATACATCTTGACATTAACAGGGTCTGTTTCCAAACAGGATCTTAGTTAAAGATCATTTTAGCCTATTTTGTTTTTATATTACTTTTATTGTTGTTTGTTTTTTATCATTCGTTTTTTGTCTTTCTCCTCTATTTTTATGTCATAAACTGTCATCAAGCACAAACACAAAACACTCTACAATAATCTATAAAATGCTATAAAATGCTTTTGGGAAACGGGGCCCAGATCTTTATAAAATATAATCTATAAGGATTTATGTGCATGAGAGGAAATTTATTTTTTATAATACTCCCTGTATCAATATGTATTTTTTTGGTTCAGTCATTCAGAAAAAAAGACGGGAATTTAATTTTCCTTTTTGGCATTACCATATATTATGATTTATTTATTTCTGTTTCTGTTAAGTGTGCAACTATGAGTTTTCATAAAATAGGTTTTGACGTTCCAAGTCCACAGTGATAAAGCAAATAAACCAGGAAGTGAACGGCGCTGTTTAACTGAATTGACATATTAATATTGTTAGAACAGCAGCCATGACTTAGAACATGCAGAGTGTAACATGTTCACCTTTCCCAGCTTTATTAAAGACAGCAGCATCAATGGTGAAAAGTTTATCATGATGCTGCAGCTCATGGGAATGCAGGTACTGTTGAAGAAAATGTTTTTTTCCCAATATTTTAAACACTATATTCATACATTTATACTTGAATACGAAATGTATTTGATAATGAGCTTTAAAAGTAACTGCAAGTAGATAAGCTAGTTTTTAAAAAAACACAGTGCTATGCATAAATGTTAAAGTTCAAAGCTCATTCAGAAGTCAGAGGCCCAGTTCCTGGATGAAGCCAGAGCTTCATTATCTTTATATTATTATAGAATACATAATCTAAGGGTAAGTTTACACACTAACAAACATTTGATTGATAACACAAAATATGAATGTGTGTGTGTATTTATACAAGTTTATTGAATACTTCGCAATACATTATGTTTACTCTTTTCTCACTGTGTTATGAGTTAACATTCCAATGCTCAAATTGGAGATGTCTCACCTCTTGTGAGTGACGTAAGACCCAAAGATTGGAGATTAGCATTAAAGAGGTGCTAACATGGGGCCCCTTGTGAGTGACATAAGGCCCAAAGATGGGAGATTAGCAGTAAAGAGGTGGTAACATGGGGCCACTTGTGAGTAACGTAAGGCCCAGAAATGGGAGATTAACATTAAAGAGGTGGTAACATGGGGCCACTTGTGAGTAACGTAAGGCCCAAAAATGGGAGATTAGCATTAAAGAGGTGGTAACATGGGGCCACTTGTGAGTAACGTAAGGCCCAAAGATAGGAGATTAGCATTAAAGAGGTGGTAACATGGGGCCACTTGTGAGTAACGTAAGGCCCAAAGATTAGCATTAAAGAGGTGCTAACATGGGGCCACTTGTGAGTGACATAAGGCCCAAAGATAGAAGATTAGCATTAAAGAGGTGGTAACATGGGGCCACTTGTGAGTGACATAAGGCCCAAAGATGGGAGATTAGCATTAAAGAGGTGCTAACATGGGACCACTTGTGAGTGATGTAAGGCCCAAAGATGGGAGATTAGCATTAAAGAGGTGGTAACATGGGGCCACTTGTGAGTAACGTAAGGCCCAAAGATAGGAGATTAGCATTAAAGAGGTGGTAACATGGGGCCACTTGTGAGTAACGTAAAGCCCAAAGATGGGAGATTAGCATTAAAGAGGTGGTAACATGGGGCCACTTGTGAGTAACGTAAGGCCCAAAAATGGGAGATTAGCATTAAAGAGGTGGTAACATGGGGCCACTTGTGAGTAACGTACGGCCCAAAAATGGGAGATTAGCATTAAAGAGGTGGTAACATGGGGCCACTTGTGAGTAACGTAAGGCCCAAAAATGGGAGATTAGCATTAAAGAGGTGGTAACATGGGGCCACTTGTGAGTAACGTAAGGCCCAAAGATAGGAGATTAGCATTAAAGAGGTGGTAACATGGGGCCACTTGTGAGTAACGTAAGGCCCAAAGATTAGCATTAAAGAGGTGCTAACATGGGGCCACTTGTGAGTGACATAAGGCCCAAAGATAGAAGATTAGCATTAAAGAGGTGGTAACATGGGGCCACTTGTGAGTGACATAAGGCCCAAAGATGGGAGATTAGCATTAAAGAGGTGCTAACATGGGGCCACTTGTGAGTGATGTAAGGCCCAAAGATGGGAGATTAGCATTAAAGAGGTGGTAACATGGGGCCACTTGTGAGTAACGTAAGGCCCAAAGATAGGAGATTAGCATTAAAGAGGTGGTAACATGGGGCCACTTGTGAGTAACGTAAAGCCCAAAGATGGGAGATTAGCATTAAAGAGGTGGTAACATGGGGCCACTTGTGAGTAACGTAAGGCCCAGAAATGGGAGATTAGCATTAAAGAGGTGGTAACATGGGGCCACTTGTGAGTAACGTAAGGCCCAAAAATGGGAGATTAGCGTTAAAGAGGTGGTAACATGGGGCCACTTGTGAGTAACGTAAGGCCCAAAGATAGGAGATTAGCATTAAAGAGGTGGTAACATGGGGCCACTTGTGAGTAACGTAAAGCCCAAAGATGGCAGATTAGCATTAAAGAGGTGGTAACATGGGGCCACTTGTGAGTAACGTAAGGCCCAAAAATGGGAGATTAGCATTAAAGAGGTGGTAACATGGGGCCACTTGTGAGTAACGTAAGGCCCAAAAATGGGAGATTAGCATTAAAGAGGTGGTAACATGGGGCCACTTGTGAGTAACGTAAGGCCCAAAGATAGGAGATTAGCATTAAAGAGGTGGTAACATGGGGCCACTTGTGAGTAACGTAAGGCCCAAAGATGGGAGATTAGCATTAAAGAGGTGGTAACATGGGGCCACTTGTGAGTAACGTAAGGCCCAAAAATGGGAGATTAGCATTAAAGAGGTGGTAACATGGGGCCACTTGTGAGTAACGTAAGGCCCAAAAATGGGAGATTAGCATTAAAGAGGTGGTAACATGGGGCCACTTGTGAGTGACATAAGGCCCAAAGATGGGAGATTAGCATTAAAGAGGTGCTAACATGGGGCCACTTGTGAGTGATGTAAGGCCCAAAGATGGGAGATTAGCATTAAAGAGGTGGTAACATGGGGCCACTTGTGAGTAACGTAAGGCCCAAAAATGGGAGATTAGCATTAAAGAGGTGGTAACATGGGGCCACTTGTGAGTAACGTAAGTCCCAAAAATGGGAGATTAGCATTAAAGAGGTGGTAACATGGGGCCACTTGTGAGTAACGTAAGGCCAAAAAATGGGAGATTAGCATTAAAGAGGTGGTAACATGGGGCCACTTGTGAGTAACGTAAGGCCCAAAGATTAGCATTAAAGAGGTGCTAACATGGGGCCACTTGTGAGTGACATAAGGCCCAAAGATAGAAGATTAGCATTAAAGAGGTGGTAACATGGGGCCACTTGTGAGTGACATAAGGCCCAAAGATGGGAGATTAGCATTAAAGAGGTGCTAACATGGGGCCACTTGTGAGTGATGTAAGGCCCAAAGATGGGAGATTAGCATTAAAGAGGTGGTAACATGGGGCCACTTGTGAGTAACGTAAGGCCCAAAGATTAGCATTAAAGAGGTGGTAACATGGGGCCACTTGTGAGTAACGTAAAGCCCAAAGATGGGAGATTAGCATTAAAGAGGTGGTAACATGGGGCCACTTGTGAGTAACGTAAGGCCCAGAAATGGGAGATTAGCATTAAAGAGGTGGTAACATGGGGCCACTTGTGAGTAACGTAAGGCCCAAAAATGGGAGATTAGCGTTAAAGAGGTGGTAACATGGGGCCACTTGTGAGTAACGTAAGGCCCAAAGATAGGAGATTAGCATTAAAGAGGTGGTAACATGGGGCCACTTGTGAGTAACGTAAAGCCCAAAGATGGGAGATTAGCATTAAAGAGGTGGTAACATGGGGCCACTTGTGAGTAACGTAAGGCCCAAAAATGGGAGATTAGCATTAAAGAGGTGGTAACATGGGGCCACTTGTGAGTAACGTAAGACCCAAAAATGGGAGATTAGCATTAAAGAGGTGGTAACATGGGGCCACTGGTGAGTAACGTAAGGCCCAAAGATAGGAGATTAGCATTAAAGAGGTGGTAACATGGGGCCACTTGTGAGTAACGTAAGGCCCAAAGATGGGAGATTAGCATTAAAGAGGTGGTAACATGGGGCCACTTGTGAGTAACGTAAGGCCCAAAAATGGGAGATTAGCATTAAAGAGGTGGTAACATGGGGCCACTTGTGAGTAACGTAAGGCCCAAAAATGGGAGATTAGCATTAAAGAGGTGGTAACATGGGGCCACTTGTGAGTAACGTAAGGCCCAAAGATAGGAGATTAGCATTAAAGAGGTGGTAACATGGGGCCACTTGTGAGTAACGTAAGGCCCAAAGATGGGAGATTAGCATTAAAGAGGTGCTAACATAGGGCCACTTGTGAGTGACGTAAAGCCCAAAGATGGGAGATTAGCATTAAAGAGGTGGTAACATGGGGCCACTTGTGAGTAACGTAAGGCCCAGAAATGGGAGATTAGCATTAAAGAGGTGGTAACATGGGGCCACTTGTGAGGAACGTAAGGCCCAAAAATGGGAGATTAGCGTTAAAGAGGTGGTAACATGGGGCCACTTGTGAGTAACGTAAGGCCCAAAGATAGGAGATTAGCATTAAAGAGGTGGTAACATGGGGCCACTTGTGAGTAACGTAAAGCCCAAAAATGGGAGATTAGCATTAAAGAGGTGGTAACATGGGGCCACTTGTGAGTAACGTAAGGCCCAAAAATGGGAGATTAGCGTTAAAGAGGTGGTAACATGGGGCTACTTGTGAGTAACGTAAGGCCCAAAGATAGGAGATTAGCATTAAAGAGGTGGTAACATGGGGCCACTTGTGAGTAACGTAAAGCCCAAAGATGGGAGATTAGCATTAAAGAGGTGGTAACATGGGGCCACTTGTGAGTAACGTAAGGCCCAAAAATGGGAGATTAGCATTAAAGAGGTGGTAACATGGGGCCACTTGTGAGTAACGTAAGACCCAAAAATGGGAGATTAGCATTAAAGAGGTGGTAACATGGGGCCACTGGTGAGTAACGTAAGGCCCAAAGATAGGAGATTAGCATTAAAGAGGTGGTAACATGGGGCCACTTGTGAGTAACGTAAGGCCCAAAGATGGGCGATTAGCATTAAAGAGGTGGTAACATGGGGCCACTTGTGAGTAACGTAAGGCCCAAAAATGGGAGATTAGCATTAAAGAGGTGGTAACATGGGGCCACTTGTGAGTAACGTAAGGCCCAAAAATGGGAGATTAGCATTAAAGAGGTGGTAACATGGGGCCACTTGTGAGTAACGTAAGGCCCAAAGATAGGAGATTAGCATTAAAGAGGTGGTAACATGGGGCCACTTGTGAGTAACATAAGGCCCAAAGATGGGAGATTAGCATTAAAGAGGTGCTAACATAGGGCCACTTGTGAGTGACGTAAAGCCCAAAGATGGGAGATTAGCATTAAAGAGGTGGTAACATGGGGCCACTTGTGAGTAACGTAAGGCCCAGAAATGGGAGATTAGCATTAAAGAGGTGGTAACATGGGGCCACTTGTGAGTAACGTAAGGCCCAAAGATAGGAGATTAGCATTAAAGAGGTGGTAACATGGGGCCACTTGTGAGTAACGTAAGGCCCAAAGATAGGAGATTAGCATTAAAGTGGTGGTAACATGGGGCCACTTGTGAGTAACGTAAGGCCCAAAGATAGGAGATTAGCATTAAAGAGGTGGTAACATGGGGCCACTTGTGAGTAACGTAAAGCCCAAAGATGGGAGATTAGCATTAAAGAGGTGGTAACATGGGGCCACTTGTGAGTAACGTAAGGCCCAAAAATGGGAGATTAGCATTAAAGAGGTGGTAACATGGGGCCACTTGTGAGTAACGTAAGGCCCAAAAATGGGAGATTCGCATTAAAGAGGTGGTAACATGGGGCCACTTGTGAGTAACGTAAGGCCCAAAGATTAGCATTAAAGAGGTGGTAACATGGGGCCACTTGTGAGTAACGTAAGGCCCAAAGATGGGAGATTAGCATTAAAGAGGTGGTAACATGGGGCCACTTGTGAGTAACGTAAGGCCCAAAAATGGGAGATTAGCATTAAAGAGGTGGTAACATGGGGCCACTTGTGAGTAACGTAAGGCCCAAAAATGGGAGATTAGCATTAAAGAGGTGGTAACATGGGGCCACTTGTGAGTAACGTAAGGCCCAAAGATAGGAGATTAGCATTAAAGAGGTGGTAACATGGGGCCACTTGTGAGTAACGTAAGGCCCAAAGATGGGAGATTAGCATTAAAGAGGTGCTAACATAGGGCCACTTGTGAGTGACGTAAAGCCCAAAGATGGGAGATTAGCATTAAAGAGGTGGTAACATGGGGCCACTTGTGAGTAACGTAAGGCCCAGAAATGGGAGATTAGCATTAAAGAGGTGGTAACATGGGGCCACTTGTGAGTAACGTAAGGCCCAAAAATGGGAGATTAGCATTAAAGAGGTGGTAACATGGGGCCACTTGTGAGTAACGTAAGGCCCAAAGATAGGAGATTAGCATTAAAGAGGTGGTAACATGGGGCCACTTGTGAGTAACGTAAGGCCCAAAGATAGGAGATTAGCATTAAAGAGGTGGTAACATGGGGCCACTTGTGAGTAACGTAAAGCCCAAAGATGGGAGATTAGCATTAAAGAGGTGGTAACATGGGGCCACTTGTGAGTAACGTAAGGCCCAGAAATGGGAGATTAGCATTAAAGAGGTGGTAACATGGGGCCACTTGTGAGTAACGTAAGGCCCAAAAATGGGAGATTAGCGTTAAAGAGGTGGTAACATGGGGCCACTTGTGAGTAACGTAAGGCCCAAAGATAGGAGATTAGCATTAAAGAGGTGGTAACATGGGGCCACTTGTGAGTAACGTAAAGCCCAAAGATGGGAGATTAGCATTAAAGAGGTGGTAACATGGGGCCACTTGTGAGTAACGTAAGGCCCAAAGATAGGAGATTAGCATTAAAGAGGTGGTAACATGGGGCCACTTGTGAGTAACGTAAGGCCCAAAGATGGGAGATTAGCATTAAAGAGGTGCTAACATAGGGCCACTTGTGAGTGACGTAAAGCCCAAAGATGGGAGATTAGCATTAAAGAGGTGGTAACATGGGGCCACTTGTGAGTAACGTAAGGCCCAGAAATGGGAGATTAGCATTAAAGAGGTGGTAACATGGGGCCACTTGTGAGTAACGTAAGGCCCAAAAATGGGAGATTAGCGTTAAAGAGGTGGTAACATGGGGCCACTTGTGAGTAACGTAAGGCCGAAAGATAGGAGATTAGCATTAAAGAGGTGGTAACATGGGGCCACTTGTGAGTAACGTAAAGCCCAAAAATGGGAGATTAGCATTAAAGAGGTGGTAACATGGGGCCACTTGTGAGTAACGTAAGGCCCAAAAATGGGAGATTAGCGTTAAAGAGGAGGTAACATGGGGCCACTTGTGAGTAACGTAAGGCCCAAAGATAGGAGATTAGCATTAAAGAGGTGGTAACATGGGGCCACTTGTGAGTAACGTAAAGCCCAAAGATGGGAGATTAGCATTAAAGAGGTGGTAACATGGGGCCACTTGTGAGTAACGTAAGGCCCAAAAATGGGAGATTAGCATTAAAGAGGTGGTAACATGGGGCCACTTGTGAGTAACGTAAGACCCAAAAATGGGAGATTAGCATTAAAGAGGTGGTAACATGGGGCCACTGGTGAGTAACGTAAGGCCCAAAGATAGGAGATTAGCATTAAAGAGGTGGTAACATGGGGCCACTTGTGAGTAACGTAAGGCCCAAAAATGGGAGATTAGCATTAAAGAGGTGGTAACATGGGGCCACTTGTGAGTAACGTAAGGCCCAAAAATGGGAGATTAGCATTAAAGAGGTGGTAACATGGGGCCACTTGTGAGTAACGTAAGGCCCAAAAATGGGAGATTAGCATTAAAGAGGTGGTAACATGGGGCCACTTGTGAGTAACGTAAGGCCCAAAGATAGGAGATTAGCATTAAAGAGGTGGTAACATGGGGCCACTTGTGAGTAACGTAAGGCCCAAAGATGGGAGATTAGCATTAAAGAGGTGCTAACATAGGGCCACTTGTGAGTGACGTAAAGCCCAAAGATGGGAGATTAGCATTAAAGAGGTGGTAACATGGGGCCACTTGTGAGTAACGTAAGGCCCAGAAATGGGAGATTAGCATTAAAGAGGTGGTAACATGGGGCCACTTGTGAGTAACGTAAGGCCCAAAAATGGGAGATTAGCGTTAAAGAGGTGGTAACATGGGGCCACTTGTGAGTAACGTAAGGCCCAAAGATAGGAGATTAGCATTAAAGAGGTGGTAACATGGGGCCACTTGTGAGTAACGTAAAGCCCAAAAATGGGAGATTAGCATTAAAGAGGTGGTAACATGGGGCCACTTGTGAGTAACGTAAGGCCCAAAAATGGGAGATTAGCGTTAAAGAGGTGGTAACATGGGGCCACTTGTGAGTAACGTAAGGCCCAAAGATAGGAGATTAGCATTAAAGAGGTGGTAACATGGGGCCACTTGTGAGTAACGTAAGGCCCAGAAATGGGAGATTAGCATTAAAGAGGTGGTAACATGGGGCCACTTGTGAGTAACGTAAGGCCCAAAGATAGGAGATTAGCATTAAAGAGGTGGTAACATGGGGCCACTTGTGAGTAACGTAAGGCCCAAAGATAGGAGATTAGCATTAAAGAGGTGGTAACATGGGGCCACTTGTGAGTAACGTAAGGCCCAAAGATAGGAGATTAGCATTAAAGAGGTGGTAACATGGGGCCACTTGTGAGTAACGTAAAGCCCAAAGATGGGAGATTAGCATTAAAGAGGTGGTAACATGGGGCCACTTGTGAGTAACGTAAGGCCCAAAAATGGGAGATTAGCATTAAAGAGGTGGTAACATGGGGCCACTTGTGAGTAACGTAAGGCCCAAAAATGGGAGATTAGCATTAAAGAGGTGGTAACATGGGGCCACTTGTGAGTAACGTAAGGCCCAAAGATAGGAGATTAGCATTAAAGAGGTGGTAACATGGGGCCACTTGTGAGTAACGTAAGGCCCAAAGATGGGAGATTAGCATTAAAGAGGTGGTAACATGGGGCCACTTGTGAGTAACGTAAGGCCCAAAGATGGGAGATTAGCATTAAAGAGGTGGTAACATGGGGCCACTTGTGAGTAACGTAAGGCCCAAAATGGGAGATTAGCATTAAAGAGGTGGTAACAAGGGGCCACTTGTGAGTAACGTAAGGCCCAAAAATGGGAGATTAGCATTAAAGAGGTGGTAACATGGGGCCACTTGTGAGTAACGTAAGGCCCAAAGATGGGAGATTAGCATTAAAGAGGTGGTAACATGGGGCCACTTGTGAGTAACGTAAGGCCCAAAAATGGGAGATTAGCATTAAAGAGGTGGTAACATGGGGCCACTTGTGAGTAACGTAAGGCCCAAAAATGGGAGATTAGCATTAAAGAGGTGGTAACATGGGGCCACTTGTGAGTAACGTAAGGCCCAAAGATGGGAGATTAGCATTAAAGAGGTGGTAACATGGGGCCACTTGTGAGTAACGTAAGGCCCAAAGATGGGAGATTAGCATTAAAGAGGTGGTAACATGGGGCCACTTGTGAGTAACGTAAGGCCCAAAGATGGGAGATTAGCATTAAAGAGGTGGTAACATGGGGCCACTTGTGAGTAACGTAAGGCCCAAAAATGGGAGATTAGCATTAAAGAGGTGGTAACATGGGGCCACTTGTGAGTAACGTAAGGCCCAAAGATAGGAGATTAGCATTAAAGAGGTGGTAACATGGGGCCACTTGTGAGTAACGTAAGGCCCAAAGATGGGAGATTAGCATTAAAGAGGTGGTAACATGGGGCCACTTGTGAGTAACGTAAGGCCCAAAGATGGGAGATTAGCATTAAAGAGGTGGTAACATGGGGCCACTTGTGAGTAACGTAAGGCCCAAAGATGGGAGATTAGCATTAAAGAGGTGGTAACATGGGGCCACTTGTGAGTAACGTAAGGCCCAAAGATGGGAGATTAGCATTAAAGAGGTGGTAACATGGGGCCACTTGTGAGTAACGTAAGGCCCAAAGATGGGAGATTAGCATTAAAGAGGTGGTAACATGGGGCCACTTGTGAGTAACGGAAGGCCCAAAATGGGAGATTAGCATTAAAGAGGTGGTAACATGGGGCCACTTGTGAGTAACGTAAGGCCCAAACATGGGAGATTAGCATTAAAGAGGTGGTAACATGGGGCCACTTGTGAGTAACGTAATGCCCAAAGATGGGAGATTAGCTTTAAAGTGGTGGTATCATGGGGCCACTTGTGAGTAACGTAATGCCCATAGATGGGAGATTAGCATTAAAGAGGTGGTAACATGGGGCCACTTGTGAGTAACGTAAAGCCCAAAGATGGGAGATTAGCATTAAAGAGGTGGTAACATGGGGCCACTTGTGAGTAACGTAAGGCCCAAAATGGGAGATTAGCATTAAAGAGGTGGTAACATGGGGCCACTTGTGAGTAACGTAAGGCCCAAAGATTAGCATTAAAGAGGTGGTAACATGGGGCCACTTGTGAGTAACGTAAGGCCCAAAGATGGGAGATTAGCATTAAAGAGGTGGTAACATGGGGCCACTTGTGAGTAACGTAAAGGCCCAAAGATGGGAGATTAGCATTAAAGAGGTGGTAACATGGGGCCACTTGTGAGTAACGTAAGGCCCAAAGATGGGAGATTAGCATTAAAGAGGTGGTAACATGGGGCCACTTGTGAGTAACGTAAGGCCCAAAGATGGGAGATTAGCATTAAAGAGGTGGTAACATGGGGCCACTTGTGAGTAACGTAAGGCCCACAGATTAGCATTAAAGAGGTGGTAACATGGGGCCACTTGTGAGTAACGTAAGGCCCAAAAATGGGAGATTAGCATTAAAGAGGTGGTAACATGGGGCCACTTGTGAGTAACGTAAGGCCCAAAAATGGGAGATTAGCATTAAAGAGGTGGTAACATGGGGCCACTTGTGAGTAACGTAAGGCCCAAAGATAGGAGATTAGCATTAAAGAGGTGGTAACATGGGGCCACTTGTGAGTAACGTAAGGCCCAAAGATGGGAGATTAGCATTAAAGAGGTGGTAACATGGGGCCACTTGTGAGTAACGTAAGGCCCAAAAATGGGAGATTAGCATTAAAGAGGTGGTAACATGGGGCCACTTGTGAGTAACGTAAGGCCCAAAAATGGGAGATTAGCATTAAAGAGGTGGTAACATGGGGCCACTTGTGAGTAACGTAAGGCCCAAAGATAGGAGATTAGCATTAAAGAGGTGGTAACATGGGGCCACTTGTGAGTAACGTAAGGCCCAAAAATGGGAGATTAGCATTAAAGAGGTGGTAACATGGGGCCACTTGTGAGTAACGTAAGGCCCAAAAATGGGAGATTAGCATTAAAGAGGTGGTAACATGGGGCCACTTGTGAGTAACGTAAGGCCCAAAGATGGGAGATTAGCATTAAAGAGGTGGTAACATGGGGCCACTTGTGAGTAACGTAAGGCCCAAAGATTGGAGATTAGCATTAAAGAGGTGGTAACATGGGGCCACTTGTGAGTAACGTAAGGCCCAAAAATGGGAGATTAGCATTAAAGAGGTGGTAACATGGGGCCACTTGTGAGTAACGTAAGGCCCAAAGATGGGAGATTAGCATTAAAGAGGTGGTAACATGGGGCCACTTGTGAGTAACGTAAGGCCCAAAGATGGGAGATTAGCATTAAAGAGGTGGTAACATGGGGCCACTTGTGAGTAACGTAAGGCCCAAAAATGGGAGATTAGCATTAAAGAGGTGGTAACATGGGGCCACTTGTGAGTAACGTAAGGCCCAAAGATAGGAGATTAGCATTAAAGAGGTGGTAACATGGGGCCACTTGTGAGTAACGTAAGGCCCAAAAATGGGAGATTAGCATTAAAGAGGTGGTAACATGGGGCCACTTGTGAGTAACGTAAGGCCCAAAAATGGGAGATTAGCATTAAAGAGGTGGTAACATGGGGCCACTTGTGAGTAACGTAAGGCCCAAAGATGGGAGATTAGCATTAAAGAGGTGGTAACATGGGGCCACTTGTGAGTAACGTAAGGCCCAAAGATGGGAGATTAGCATTAAAGAGGTGGTAACATGGGGCCACTTGTGAGTAACGTAAGGCCCAAAGATGGGAGATTAGCATTAAAGAGGTGGTAACATGGGGCCACTTGTGAGTAACGTAAGGCCCAAAAATGGGAGATTAGCATTAAAGAGGTGGTAACATGGGGCCACTTGTGAGTAACGTAAGGCCCAAAGATGGGAGATTAGCATTAAAGAGGTGGTAACATGGGGCCACTTGTGAGTAACGTAAGGCCCAAAAATGGGAGATTAGCATTAAAGAGGTGGTAACATGGGGCCACTTGTGAGTAACGTAAGGCCCAAAGATGGGAGATTAGCATTAAAGAGGTGGTAACATGGGGCCACTTGTGAGTAACGTAAGGCCCAAAATGGGAGATTAGCATTAAAGAGGTGGTAACATGGGGCCACTTGTGAGTAACGTAAGGCCCAAAAATGGGAGATTAGCATTAAAGAGGTGGTAACATGGGGCCACTTGTGAGTAACGTAAGGCCCAAAGATGGGAGATTAGCATTAAAGAGGTGGTAACATGGGGCCACTTGTGAGTAACGTAAGGCCCAAAAATGGGAGATTAGCATTAAAGAGGTGGTAACATGGGGCCACTTGTGAGTAACGTAAGGCCAAAAATGGAGATTAGCGTTAAAGAGGTGGTAACATGGGGCCACTTGTGAGTAACGTAAGGCCCAAAGATAGGAGATTAGCATTAAAGAGGTGGTAACATGGGGCCACTTGTGAGTAACGTAAGGCCCAAAGATGGGAGATTAGCATTAAAGAGGTGGTAACATGGGGCCACTTGTGAGTAACGTAAGGCCCAAAAATGGGAGATTAGCATTAAAGAGGTGGTAACATGGGGCCACTTGTGAGTAACGTAAGACCCAAAAATAGGAGATTAGCATTAAAGAGGTGGTAACATGGGGCCACTTGTGAGTAACGTAAGGCCCAAAGATGGGCGATTAGCATTAAAAAGGTGGTAACATGGGGCCACTTGTGAGTAACGTAAGGCCCAAAATGGGAGATTAGCATTAAAGAGGTGGTAACATGGGGCCACTTGTGAGTAACGTAAGGCCCAAAAATGGGAGATTAGCATTAAAGAGGTGGTAACATGGGGCCACTTGTGAGTAACGTAAGGCCCAAAGATGGGAGATTAGCATTAAAGAGGTGGTAACATGGGGCCACTTGTGAGTCACGTAAGCCCAAAGATGGGAGATTAGCATTAAAGAGGTGGTAACATGGGGCCACTTGTGAGTAACGTAAGGCCCAAAAATGGGAGATTAGCATTAAAGAGGTGGTAACATGGGGCCACTTGTGAGTAACGTAAGGCCCAAAAATGGGAGATTAGCATTAAAGAGGTGGTAACATGGGGCCACTTGTGAGTAACGTAAGGCCCAAAGATAGGAGATTAGCATTAAAGAGGTGGTAACATGGGGCCACTTGTGAGTAACGTAAGGCCCAAAAATGGGAGATTAGCATTAAAGAGGTGGTAACATGGGGCCACTTGTGAGTAACGTAAGGCCCAAAGATAGGAGATTAGCATTAAAGAGGTGGTAACATGGGGCCACTTGTGAGTAACGTAAGGCCCAAAAATGGGAGATTAGCATTAAAGAGGTGGTAACATGGGGCCACTTGTGAGTAACGTAAGGCCCAAAAATGGGAGATTAGCATTAAAGAGGTGGTAACATGGGGCCACTTGTGAGTAACGTAAGGCCCAAAATGGGAGATTAGCATTAAAGAGGTGGTAACATGGGGCCACTTGTGAGTAACGTAAGGCCCAAAGATGGGAGATTAGCATTAAAGAGGTGGTAACATGGGGCCACTTGTGAGTAACGTAAGGCCCAAAGATTGGAGATTAGCATTAAAGAGGTGGTAACATGGGGCCACTTGTGAGTAACGTAAGGCCCAAAAATGGGAGATTAGCATTAAAGAGGTGGTAACATGGGGCCACTTGTGAGTAACGTAAGGCCCAAAGATAGGAGATTAGCATTAAAGAGGTGGTAACATGGGGCCACTTGTGAGTAACGTAAGGCCCAAAGATAGGAGATTAGCATTAAAGAGGTGGTAACATGGGGCCACTTGTGAGTAACGTAAGGCCCAAAGATGGGAGATTAGCATTAAAGAGGTGGTAACATGGGGCCACTTGTGAGTAACGTAAGGCCCAAACATGGGAGATGAGCATTAAAGAGGTGGTAACATGGGGCCACTTGTGAGTAACGTAAGGCCCAAAGATGGGATATTAGCATTAAAGAGGTGGTAACATGGGGCCACTTGTGAGTAACGTAAGGCCCAAAATGGGAGATTAGCCTTAATGAGGTTTTAACATGGGGGAACTTGTGAGTAACGTAAGGCCCAAAGATGGGAGATTAGCATTAAAGAGGTGGTAACATGGGGCCACTTGTGAGTAACGTAAGGCCCAAAGATAGGAGATTAGCATTAAAGAGGTGGTAACATGGGGCCACTTGTGAGTAACGTAAGGCCCAAAGATGGGAGATTAGCATTAAAGAGGTGGTAACATGGGGCCACTTGTGAGTAACGTAAGGCCCAAAAATGGGAGATTAGCATTAAAGAGGTGGTAACATGGGGCCACTTGTGAGTAACGTAAGGCCCAAAAATGGGAGATTAGCATTAAAGAGGTGGTAACATGGGGCCACTTGTGAGTAACGTAAGGCCCAAAGATGGGAGATTAGCATTAAAGAGGTGGTAACATGGGGCCACTTGTGAGTAACGTAAGGCCCAAAGATGGGAGATTAGCATTAAAGAGGTGGTAACATGGGGCCACTTGTGAGTAACGTAAGGCCCAAAGATGGGAGATTAGCATTAAAGAGGTGGTAACATGGGGCCACTTGTGAGTAACGTAAGGCCCAAAAATGGGAGATTAGCATTAAAGAGGTGGTAACATGGGGCCACTTGTGAGTAACGTAAGGCCCAAAGAATGGGAGATTAGCATTAAAGAGGTGGTAACATGGGCCACTTGTGAGTAACGTAAGGCCCAAAGATGGGAGATTAGCATTAAAGAGGTGGTAACATGGGGCCACTTGTGAGTAACGTAAGGCCCAAATATGGGAGATTAGCATTAAAGAGGTGGTAACATGGGGCCACTTGTGAGTAACGTAAGGCCCAAATATAGGAGATTAGCATTAAAGAGGTGGTAACATGGGGCCACTTGTGAGTAACGTAAGGCCCAAAATGGGAGATTAGCGTTAAAGAGGTGGTAACATGGGGCCACTTGTGAGTAACGTAAGGCCCAAAGATGGGAGATTAGCATTAAAGAGGTGGTAACATGGGGCCACTTGTGAGTAACGTAAGGCCCAAAAATGGGAGATTAGCATTAAAGAGGTGGTAACATGGGGCCACTTGTGAGTAACGTAAGGCCCAAAAATGGGAGATTAGCATTAAAGAGGTGGTAACATGGGGCCACTTGTGAGTAACGTAAGGCCCAAAGATAGGAGATTAGCATTAAAGAGGTGGTAACATGGGGCCACTTGTGAGTAACGTAAGGCCCAAAGATGGGAGATTAGCATTAAAGAGGTGGTAACATGGGGCCACTTGTGAGTAACGTAAAGCCCAAAGATGGGAGATTAGCATTAAAGAGGTGGTAACATGGGGCCACTTGTGAGTAACGTAAGGCCCAAACATGGGAGATTAGCATTAAAGAGGTGGTAACATGGGGCCACTTGTGAGTAACGTAAGGCCCAAAGATGGGAGATTAGCATTAAAGAGGTGGTAACATGGGCCACTTGTGAGTTACGTAAGGCCCAAAGATGGGAGATTAGCATTAAAGAGGTGGTAACATGGGGCCACTTGTGAGTAACGTAAGGCCCAAAAATGGGAGATTAGCATTAAAGAGGTGGTAACATGGGGCCACTTGTGAGTAACGTAAGGCCCAAAAATGGGAGATTAGCATTAAAGAGGTGGTAACATGGGGCCACTTGTGAGTAACGTAAGGCCCAAAGATGGGAGATTAGCATTAAAGAGGTGGTAACATGGGGCCACTTGTGAGTAACGTAAGGCCCAAAAATGGGAGATTAGCATTAAAGAGGTGGTAACATGGGGCCACTTGTGAGTAACGTAAGGCCCAAAGATGGGAGATTAGCATTAAAGAGGTGGTAACATGGGGCCACTTGTGAGTAACGTAAGGCCCAAAGATGGGAGATTAGCATTAAAGAGGTGGTAACATGGGGCCACTTGTGAGTAACGTAAGGCCCAAAAATGGGAGATTAGCATTAAAGAGGTGGTAACATGGGGCCACTTGTGAGTAACGTAACGCCCAAAAATGGGAGATTAGCATTAAAGAGGTGGTAACATGGGGCCACTTGTGAGTAACGTAAGGCCCAAATATGGGAGATTAGCTTTAAAGAGGTGGTAACATGGGGCCACTTGTGAGTAACGTAAGGCCCAAAGATAGGAGATTAGCATTAAAGAGGTGGTAACATGGGGCCACTTGTGAGTAACGTAAGGCCCAAAGATGGGAGATTAGCATTAAAGAGGTGGTAACATGGGGCCACTTGTGAGTAACGTAAGGCCCAAAATGGGAGATTAGCATTAAAGAGGTGGTAACATGGGGCCACTTGTGAGTAACGTAAGGCCCAAAAATGGGAGATTAGCATTAAAGAGGTGGTAACATGGGGCCACTTGTGAGTAACGTAAGGCCCAAAGATGGGAGATTAGCATTAAAGAGGTGGTAACATGGGCCACTTGTGAGTAACGTAAGGCCCAAAGATGGGAGATTAGCATTAAAGAGGTGGTAACATGGGGCCACTTGTGAGTAACGTAAGCCCAAAAATGGGAGATTAGCATTAAAGAGGTGGTCACAGGGGGCCACTTGTGAGTAACGTAAGGCCCAAAAATGGGAGATTAGCATTAAAGAGGTGGTAACATGGGGCCACTTGTGAGTAACGTAAGGCCCAAAGATGGGAGATTAGCATTAAAGAGGTGGTAACATGGGGCCACTTGTGAGTAACGTAAGGCCCAAAGATGGGAGATTAGCATTAAAGAGGTGGTAACATGGGGCCACTTGTGAGTAACGTAAGGCCCAAAATGGGAGATTAGCATTAAAGAGGTGGTAACATGGGGCCACTTGTGAGTAACGTAAGGCCCAAAGATGGGAGATTAGCATTAAAGAGGTGGTAACATGGGGCCACTTGTGAGTAACGTAAGGCCCAAAAATGGGAGATTAGCATTAAAGAGGTGGTAACATGGGGCCACTTGTGAGTAACGTAAGGCCCAAAGAATGGGAGATTAGCATTAAAGAGGTGGTAACATGGGGCCACTTGTGAGTAACGTAAGGCCCAAAAATGGGAGATTAGCATTAAAGAGGTGGTAACATGGGGCCACTTGTGAGTAACGTAAGCCCAAAAATGGGAGATTAGCATTAAAGAGGTGGTAACATGGGGCCACTTGTGAGTAACGTAAGGCCCAAAGATAGGAGATTAGCATTAAAGAGGTGGTAACATGGGGCCACTTGTGAGTAACGTAAGGCCCAAAGATGGGAGATTAGCATTAAAGAGGTGGTAACATGGGGCCACTTGTGAGTAACGTAAGGCCCAAAGATGGGAGATTAGCATTAAAGAGGTGGTAACATGGGGCCACTTGTGAGTAACGTAAGGCCCAAACATGGGAGATTAGCATTAAAGAGGTGGTAACATGGGCCACTTGTGAGTTTCGTAACGCCCAACGCTAGGAGATTAGCATTAAATAGGTGGTAACATGGGGCCACTTGTGAGTAACGTAAGGCCCAAAGATGGGAGATTAGCATTAAAGAGGTGGTAACATGGGGCCACTTGTGAGTAACGTAAGGCCCAAAGATGGGAGATTAGCATTAAAGAGGTGGTAACATGGGGCCACTTGTGAGTAACGTAAGGCCCAAAGATGGGAGATTAGCATTAAAGAGGTGGTAACATGGGGCCACTTGTGAGTAACGTAAGGCCCAAAGATGGGAGATTAGCATTAAAGAGGTGGTAACATGGGGCCACTTGTGAGTAACGTAAGGCCCAAAGATAGGAGATTAGCATTAAAGAGGTGGTAACATGGGGCCACTTGTGAGTAACGTAAGGCCCAAAGATGGGAGATTAGCATTAAAGAGGTGGTAACATGGGGCCACTTGTGAGTAACGTAAGGCCCAAAGATGGGAGATTAGCATTAAAGAGGTGGTAACATGGGGCCACTTGTGAGTAACGTAAGGCCCAAAAATGGGAGATTAGCATTAAAGAGGTGGTAACATGGGGCCACTTGTGAGTAACGTAAGGCCCAAAAATGGGAGATTAGCATTAAAGAGGTGGTAACATGGGGCCACTTGTGAGTAACGTAAGGCCCAAAATTAGCATTAAAGAGGTGGTAACATGGGGCCACTTGTGAGTAACGTAAGGCCCAAAGATGGGAGATTAGCATTAAAGAGGTGGTAACATGGGGCCACTTGTGAGTAACGTAAGGCCCAAAAATGGGAGATTAGCATTAAAGAGGTGGTAACATGGGGCCACTTGTGAGTAACGTAAGGCCCAAAAATGGGAGATTAGCATTAAAGAGGTGGTAACATGGGCCACTTGTGAGTAACGTAAGGCCCAAAGATAGGAGATTAGCATTAAAGAGGTGGTAACATGGGGCCACTTGTGAGTAACGTAAGGCCCAAAGATGGGAGATTAGCATTAAAGAGGTGCTAACATAGGGCCACTTGTGAGTGACGTAAAGCCCAAAGATGGGAGATTAGCATTAAAGAGGTGGTAACATGGGGCCACTTGTGAGTAACGTAAGGCCCAGAAATGGGAGATTAGCATTAAAGAGGTGGTAACATGGGGCCACTTGTGAGTAACGTAAGGCCCAAAAATGGGAGATTAGCATTAAAGAGGTGGTAACATGGGGCCACTTGTGAGTAACGTAAGGCCCAAAGATAGGAGATTAGCATTAAAGAGGTGGTAACATGGGGCCACTTGTGAGTAACGTAAGGCCCAAAGATAGGAGATTAGCATTAAAGAGGTGGTAACATGGGGCCACTTGTGAGTAACGTAAAGCCCAAAGATGGGAGATTAGCATTAAAGAGGTGGTAACATGGGGCCACTTGTGAGTAACGTAAGGCCCAAAAATGGGAGATTAGCATTAAAGAGGTGGTAACATGGGGCCACTTGTGAGTAACGTAAGGCCCAAAAATGGGAGATTAGCGTTAAAGAGGTGGTAACATGGGGCCACTTGTGAGTAACGTAAGGCCCAAAGATAGGAGATTAGCATTAAAGAGGTGGTAACATGGGGCCACTTGTGAGTAACGTAAAGCCCAAAGATGGGAGATTAGCATTAAAGAGGTGGTAACATGGGGCCACTTGTGAGTAACGTAAGGCCCAAAGATAGGAGATTAGCATTAAAGAGGTGGTAACATGGGGCCACTTGTGAGTAACGTAAGGCCCAAAGATGGGAGATTAGCATTAAAGAGGTGCTAACATGGGGCCACTTGTGAGTGACGTAAAGCCCAAAGATGGGAGATTAGCATTAAAGAGGTGGTAACATGGGGCCACTTGTGAGTAACGTAAGGCCCAGAAATGGGAGATTAGCATTAAAGAGGTGGTAACATGGGGCCACTTGTGAGTAACGTAAGGCCCAAAAATGGGAGATTAGCGTTAAAGAGGTGGTAACATGGGGCCACTTGTGAGTAACGTAAGGCCCAAAGATAGGAGATTAGCATTAAAGAGGTGGTAACATGGGGCCACTTGTGAGTAACGTAAAGCCCAAAAATGGGAGATTAGCATTAAAGAGGTGGTAACATGGGGCCACTTGTGAGTAACGTAAGGCCCAAAAATGGGAGATTAGCCTTAAAGAGGAGGTAACATGGGGCCACTTGTGAGTAACGTAAGGCCCAAAGATCGGAGATTAGCATTAAAGAGGTGGTAACATGGGGCCACTTGTGAGTAACGTAAAGCCCAAAGATGGGAGATTAGCATTAAAGAGGTGGTAACATGGGGCCACTTGTGAGTGACGTAAGGCCCAAATATGGAGATTAGCATTAAAGAGGTGGTAACATGGGGCCACTTGTGAGTAACGTAAGGCCCAAAGATGGGAGATTAGCATTAAAGAGGTGCTAACATGGGGCCACTTGTGAGTAACGTAAGGCCCAAAGATGGGAGATTAGCATTAAAGAGGTGGTAACATGGGGCCACTTGTGAGTAACGTAAGGCCCAAACATGGGAGATTAGCCTTAAAGAGGTGGTAACATGGGGCCACTTGTGAGTAACGTAAGGCCCAAAGATAGGAGATTAGCATTAAAGAGGTGGTAACATGGGGCCACTTGTGAGTAACGTAAGGCCCAAAGATAGGAGATTAGCATTAAAGAGGTGGTAACATGGGGCCACTTGTGAGTAACGTAAAGCCCAAAGATGGGAGATTAGCATTAAAGAGGTGGTAACATGGGGCCACTTGTGAGTAACGTAAGGCCCAAAAATGGGAGATTAGCATTAAAGAGGTGGTAACATGGGGCCACTTGTGAGTAACGTAAGGCCCAAAAATGGGAGATTAGCATTAAAGAGGTGGTAACATGGGGCCACTTGTGAGTAACGTAAGGCCCAAAGATAGGAGATTAGCATTAAAGAGGTGGTAACATGGGGCCACTTGTGAGTAACGTAAGGCCCAAAGATGGAGATTAGCATTAAAGAGGTGGTAACATGGGGCCACTTGTGAGTAACGTAAGGCCCAAAGATGGGAGATTAGCATTAAAGAGGTGGTAACATGGGGCCACTTGTGAGTAACGTAAGGCCCAAAGATAGGAGATTAGCATTAAAGAGGTGGTAACATGGGGCCACTTGTGAGTAACGTAAGGCCCAAAGATGGAGATTAGCATTAAAGAGGTGGTAACATGGGGCCACTTGTGAGTAACGTAAAGCCCAAAGATGGGAGATTAGCATTAAAGAGGTGGTAACATGGGGCCACTTGTGAGTAACGTAAGGCCCAAAAATGGGAGATTAGCATTAAAGAGGTGGTAACATGGGGCCACTTGTGAGTAACGTAAGGCCCAAAAATGGGAGATTAGCATTAAAGAGGTGGTAACATGGGGCCACTTGTGAGTAACGTAAGGCCCAAAGATGGGAGATTAGCATTAAAGAGGTGGTAACATGGGGCCACTTGTGAGTAACGTAAAGCAAAAGTGAGATTATACAGATTAAAGGTGGTAACCATGTGGTGCACTTGTGAGTAACGTAACTCCCAAAAATGGGAGATTAGCATTAAAGAGGTGGTAACATGGGGCCACTTGTGAGTAACGTAAGGCCCAAAAATGGGAGATTAGCATTAAAGAGGTGGTAACATGGGGCCACTTGTGAGTAACGTAAGGCCCAAAAATGGGAGATTAGCATTAAAGAGGTGGTAACATGGGGCCACTTGTGAGTAACGTAAGGCCCAAAGATAGGAGATTAGCATTAAAGAGGTGGTAACATGGGGCCACTTGTGAGTAACGTAAGGCCCAAAGATGGGAGATTAGCATTCTAGTGGTGGTAACATGGGGCCACTTGTGAGTAACGTAAGCCCAAAGATGGGAGATTAGCATTAAAGAGGTGGTAACATGGGGCCACTTGTGAGTAACGTAAGGCCCAAAAATGGGAGATTAGCATTAAAGAGGTGGTAACATGGGGCCACTTGTGAGTAACGTAAGGCCCAAAAATGGGAGATTAGCATTAAAGAGGTGGTAACATGGGGCCACTTGTGAGTAACGTAAGGCCCAAAGATAGGAGATTAGCATTAAAGAGGTGGTAACATGGGGCCACTTGTGAGTAACGTAAGGCCCAAAAATGGGAGATTAGCATTAAAGAGGTGGTAACATGGGGCCACTTGTGAGTAACGTAAGGCCCAAAAATGGGAGATTAGCATTAAAGAGGTGGTAACATGGGGCCACTTGTGAGTAACGTAAGGCCCAAAAATGGGAGATTAGCATTAAAGAGGTGGTAACATGGGGCCACTTGTGAGTAACGTAAGGCCCAAAGATGGGAGATTAGCATTAAAGAGGTGGTAACATGGGGCCACTTGTGAGTAACGTAAGGCCCAAAAATGGGAGATTAGCATTAAAGAGGTGGTAACATGGGGCCACTTGTGAGTAACGTAAGGCCCAAAAATGGGAGATTAGCATTAAAGAGGTGGTAACATGGGGCCACTTGTGAGTAACGTAAGGCCCAAAGATGGGAGATTAGCATTAAAGAGGTGGTAACATGGGGCCACTTGTGAGTAACGTAAGGCCCAAAGATTAGCATTAAAGAGGTGGTAACATGGGGCCACTTGTGAGTAACGTAAGGCCCAAAAATGGGAGATTAGCATTAAAGAGGTGGTAACATGGGGCCACTTGTGAGTAACGTAAGGCCCAAAGATAGGAGATTAGCATTAAAGAGGTGGTAACATGGGGCCACTTGTGAGTAACGTAAGGCCCAAAGATGGGAGATTAGCATTAAAGAGGTGGTAACATGGGGCCACTTGTGAGTAACGTAAGGCCCAAAGATGGGAGATTAGCATTAAAGAGGTGGTAACATGGGGCCACTTGTGAGTAACGTAAGGCCCAAAAATGGGAGATTAGCATTAAAGAGGTGGTAACATGGGGCCACTTGTGAGTAACGTAAGGCCCAAAGATGGGAGATTAGCATTAAAGAGGTGGTAACATGGGGCCACTTGTGAGTAACGTAAGGCCCAAAAATGGGAGATTAGCATTAAAGAGGTGGTAACATGGGGCCACTTGTGAGTAACGTAAAGCCCAAAGATGGAGATTAGCATTAAAGAGGTGGTAACATGGGGCCACTTGTGAGTAACGTAAGGCCCAAAAATGGGAGATTAGCATTAAAGAGGTGGTAACATGGGGCCACTTGTGAGTAACGTAAGGCCCAAAAATGGGAGATTAGCATTAAAGAGGTGGTAACATGGGGCCACTTGTGAGTAACGTAAGGCCCAAAGATAGGAGATTAGCATTAAAGAGGTGGTAACATGGGGCCACTTGTGAGTAACGTAAGGCCCAAAGATGGGAGATTAGCATTAAAGAGGTGGTAACATGGGGCCACTTGTGAGTAACGTAAGGCCCAAAAATGGGAGATTAGCATTAAAGAGGTGGTAACATGGGGCCACTTGTGAGTAACGTAAGGCCCAAAAATGGGAGATTAGCATTAAAGAGGTGGTAACATGGGGCCACTTGTGAGTAACGTAAGGCCCAAAGATAGGAGATTAGCATTAAAGAGGTGGTAACATGGGGCCACTTGTGAGTAACGTAAGGCCCAAAGATGGGAGATTAGCATTAAAGAGGTGGTAACATGGGGCCACTTGTGAGTAACGTAAGGCCCAAAGATGGGAGATTAGCATTACGGAGGTGGGAACATGGGGCCACGTGTGAGTAACGTAAGGCCCAAAAATGGGAGATTAGCATTAAAGAGGTGGTAACATGGGGCCACTTGTGAGTAACGTAAGGCCCAAATATGGGAGATTAGCATTAAAGAGGTGGTAACATGGGGCCACTTGTGAGTAACGTAAGGCCCAAAGATAGGAGATTAGCATTAAAGAGGTGGTAACATGGGGCCACTTGTGAGTAACGTAAGGCCCAAAGATGGGAGATTAGCATTAAAGAGGTGGTAACATGGGGCCACTTGTGAGTAACGTAAGGCCCAGAAATGGGAGATTAGCATTAAAGAGGTGGTAACATGGGGCCACTTGTGAGTAACGTAAGGCCCAAAAATGGGAGATTAGCATTAAAGAGGTGGTAACATGGGGCCACTTGTGAGTAACGTAAGGCCCAAAGATGGGAGATTAGCATTAAAGAGGTGGTAACATGGGGCCACTTGTGAGTAACGTAAGGCCCAAAGATAGGAGATTAGCATTAAAGAGGTGGTAACATGGGGCCACTTGTGAGTAACGTAAGGCCCAAAGATGGGAGATTAGCATTAAAGAGGTGGTAACATGGGGCCACTTGTGAGTAACGTAAGGCCCAAAGATGGAGATTAGCATTACAGATGTGGTACCATGGGGGCACTTGTGAGTAACGTAAGGCCCATATATTAGCATTAAAGAGGTGGTAACATGGGGCCACTTGTGAGTAACGTAAGGCCCAAAGATTGGAGATTAGCATTAAAGAGGTGGTAACATGGGGCCACTTGTGAGTAACGTAAGGCCCAAAGATGGGAGATTAGCATTAAAGAGGTGGTAACATGGGGCCACTTGTGAGTAACGTAAGGCCCAAAAATGGGAGATTAGCATTAAAGAGGTGGTAACATGGGGCCACTTGTGAGTAACGTAAGGCCCAAAAATTGGAGATTAGCATTAAAGAGGTGGTAACATGGGGCCACTTGTGAGTAACGTAAGGCCCAAAGATGGGAGATTAGCATTAAAGAGGTGGTAACATGGGGCCACTTGTGAGTAACGTAAGGCCCAAAGATGGGAGATTAGCATTAAAGAGGTGGTAACATGGGGCCACTTGTGAGTAACGTAAGGCCCAAAGATGGGAGATTAGCATTAAAGAGGTGGTAACATGGGGCCACTTGTGAGTAACGTAAGGCCCAAAGATGGGAGATTAGCATTAAAGAGGTGGTAACATGGGGCCACTTGTGAGTAACGTAAGGCCCAAAGATGGGAGATTAGCATTAAAGAGGTGGTAACATGGGGCCACTTGTGAGTAACGTAAGGCCCAAAGATGGGAGATTAGCATTAAAGAGGTGGTAACATGGGGCCACTTGTGAGTAACGTAAGGCCCAAAGAATGGGAGATTAGCATTAAAGAGGTGGTAACATGGGGCCACTTGTGAGTAACGTAAGGCCCAAAAATGGGAGATTAGCATTAAAGAGGTGGTAACATGGGGCCACTTGTGAGTAACGTAAGGCCCAAAAATGGGAGATTAGCATTAAAGAGGTGGTAACATGGGGCCACTTGTGAGTAACGTAAGGCCCAAAGATGGGAGATTAGCATTAAAGAGGTGGTAACATGGGGCCACTTGTGAGTAACGTAAGGCCCAAAGATGGGAGATTAGCATTAAAGAGGTGGTAACATGGGGCCACTTGTGAGTAACGTAAGGCCCAAAAATGGGAGATTAGCATTAAAGAGGTGGTAACATGGGGCCACTTGTGAGTAACGTAAGGCCCAAAGATCGGAGATTAGCATTAAAGAGGTGGTAACATGGGGCCACTTGTGAGTAACGTAAAGCCCAAAAATGGGAGATTAGCATTAAAGAGGTGGTAACATGGGCCACTTGTGAGTAACGTAAGGCCCAAAATGGGAGATTAGCAATAAAGAGGTGGTAACATGGGGCCACTTGTGAGTAACGTAAGGCCCAAAAATGGGAGATTAGCATTAAAGAGGTGGTAACATGGGGCCACTTGTGAGTAACGTAAGGCCCAAAAATGGGAGATTAGCATTAAAGAGGTGGTAACATGGGGCCACTTGTGAGTAACGTAAGGCCCAAAAATGGGAGATTAGCATTAAAGAGGTGGTAACATGGGGCCACTTGTGAGTAACGTAAGGCCCAAAAATGGGAGATTAGCATTAAAGAGGTGGTAACATGGGGCCACTTGTGAGTAACGTAAGGCCCAAAGATAGGAGATTAGCATTAAAGAGGTGGTAACATGGGGCCACTTGTGAGTAACGTAAGGCCCAAAGATGGGAGATTAGCATTAAAGAGGTGCTAACATGGGGCCACTTGTGAGTGACGTAAAGGCCCAAAGATGGGAGATTAGCATTAAAGAGGTGGTAACATGGGGCCACTTGTGAGTAACGTAATGCCCAAAGATGGGAGATTAGCATTAAAGAGGTGGTAACATGGGGCCACTTGTGAGTAACGTAAGGCCCAAAAATGGGAGATTAGCATTAAAGAGGTGGTAACATGGGGCCACTTGTGAGTAACGTAAGGCCCAAAGATGGGAGATTAGCATTAAAGAGGTGGTAACATGGGGCCACTTGTGAGTAACGTAAGGCCCAAAAATGGGAGATTAGCATTAAAGAGGTGGTAACATGGGGCCACTTGTGAGTAACGTAAGGCCCAAAAATGGGAGATTAGCGTTAAAGAGGTGGTAACATGGGGCCACTTGTGAGTAACGTAAGGCCCAAAGATAGGAGATTAGCATTAAAGAGGTGGTAACATGGGGCCACTTGTGAGTAACGTAAAGCCCAAAGATGGGAGATTAGCATTAAAGAGGTGGTAACATGGGGCCACTTGTGAGTAACGTAAGGCCCAAAAATGGGAGATTAGCATTAAAGAGGTGGTAACATGGGGCCACTTGTGAGTAACGTAAGACCCAAAAATGGGAGATTAGCATTAAAGAGGTGGTAACATGGGGCCACTTGTGAGTAACGTAAGGCCCAAAGATAGGAGATTAGCATTAAAGAGGTGGTAACATGGGGCCACTTGTGAGTAACGTAAGGCCCAAAGATGGGAGATTAGCATTAAAGAGGTGGTAACATGGGGCCACTTGTGAGTAACGTAAGGCCCAAAAATGGGAGATTAGCATTAAAGAGGTGGTAACATGGGGCCACTTGTGAGTAACGTAAGGCCCAAAATGGGAGATTAGCATTAAAGAGGTGGTAACATGGGGCCACTTGTGAGTAACGTAAGGCCCAAAGATAGGAGATTAGCATTAAAGAGGTGGTAACATGGGGCCACTTGTGAGTAACGTAAGGCCCAAAGATGTGAGATTAGCATTAAAGAGGTGGTAACATGGGGCCACTTGTGAGTAACGTAAGGCCCAAAAATGGGAGATTAGCATTAAAGAGGTGGTAACATGGGGCCACTTGTGAGTAACGTAAGGCCCAAAAATGGGAGATTAGCATTAAAGAGGTGGTAACATGGGGCCACTTGTGAGTAACGTAAGGCCCAAAGATAGGAGATTAGCATTAAAGAGGTGGTAACATGGGCCACTTGTGAGTTACGTAAGGCCCAAAGATGGGAGATTAGCATTAAAGAGGTGGTAACATGGGGCCACTTGTGAGTAACGTAAGGCCCAAAAATGGGAGATTAGCATTAAAGAGGTGGTAACATGGGGCCACTTGTGAGTAACGTAAGGCCCAAAAATGGGAGATTAGCATTAAAGAGGTGGTAACATGGGGCCACTTGTGAGTAACGTAAGGCCCAAAGATAGGAGATTAGCATTAAAGAGGTGGTAACATGGGGCCACTTGTGAGTAACGTAAAGGCCCAAAGATGGGAGATTAGCATTAAAGAGGTGGTAACATGGGGCCACTTGTGAGTAACGTAAGGCCCAAAAATGGGAGATTAGCATTAAAGAGGTGGTAACATGGGGCCACTTGTGAGTAACGTAAGGCCCAAAAATGGGAGATTAGCATTAAAGAGGTGGTAACATGGGGCCACTTGTGAGTAACGTAAGGCCCAAAGATAGGAGATTAGCATTAAAGAGGTGGTAACATGGGGCCACTTGTGAGTAACGTAAGGCCCAAAGATGGGAGATTAGCATTAAAGAGGTGGTAACATGGGGCCACTTGTGAGTAACGTAAGGCCCAAAAATGGGAGATTAGCATTAAAGAGGTGGTAACATGGGGCCACTTGTGAGTAACGTAAGGCCCAAAAATGGGAGATTAGCATTAAAGAGGTGGTAACATGGGGCCACTTGTGAGTAACGTAAGGCCCAAAAATGGGAGATTAGCATTAAAGAGGTGGTAACATGGGGCCACTTGTGAGTAACGTAAGGCCCAAAGATTGGAGATTAGCATTAAAGAGGTGGTAACATGGGGCCACTTGTGAGTAACGTAACGCCCAAAGATGGGAGATTAGCATTAAAGAGGTGGTAACATGGGGCCACTTGTGAGTAACGTAAGGCCCAAAGATGGGAGATTAGCATTAAAGAGGTGGTAACATGGGGCCACTTGTGAGTAACGTAAGGCCCAAAAATGGGAGATTAGCATTAAAGAGGTGGTAACATGGGGCCACTTGTGAGTAACGTAAGGCCCAAAGATGGGAGATTAGCATTAAAGAGGTGGTAACATGGGGCCACTTGTGAGTAACGTAAGGCCCAAAGATAGGAGATTAGCATTAAAGAGGTGGTAACATGGGGCCACTTGTGAGTAACGTAAGGCCCAAAGATGGGAGATTAGCATTAAAGAGGTGGTAACATGGGGCCACTTGTGAGTAACGTAAGGCCCAAAAATGGGAGATTAGCATTAAAGAGGTGGTAACATGGGGCCACTTGTGAGTAACGTAAGGCCCAAAAATGGGAGATTAGCATTAAAGAGGTGGTAACATGGGGCCACTTGTGAGTAACGTAAGGCCCAAAGATAGGAGATTAGCATTAAAGAGGTGGTAACATGGGGCCACTTGTGAGTAACGTAAGGCCCAAAGATGGGAGATTAGCATTAAAGAGGTGGTAACATGGGGCCACTTGTGAGTAACGTAAAGCCCAAAGATGGGAGATTAGCATTAAAGAGGTGGTAACATGGGGCCACTTGTGAGTAACGTAAGGCCCAAAAATGGGAGATTAGCATTAAAGAGGTGGTAACATGGGGCCACTTGTGAGTAACGTAAGGCCCAAAAATGGGAGATTAGCATTAAAGAGGTGGTAACATGGGGCCACTTGTGAGTAACGTAAGGCCCAAAGATAGGAGATTAGCATTAAAGAGGTGGTAACATGGGGCCACTTGTGAGTAACGTAAGGCCCAAAGATAGGAGATTAGCATTAAAGAGGTGGTAACATGGGGCCACTTGTGAGTAACGTAAGGCCCAAAGATGGGAGATTAGCATTAAAGAGGTGGTAACATGGGGCCACTTGTGAGTAACGTAAGGCCCAAAATGGGAGATTAGCATTAAAGAGGTGGTAACATGGGGCCACTTGTGAGTAACGTAAGGCCCAAAGATGGGAGATTAGCATTAAAGAGGTGGTAACATGGGGCCACTTGTGAGTAACGTAAGGCCCAAAGATGGAGATTAGCATTAAAGAGGTGGTAACATGGGGCCACTTGTGAGTAACGTAAAGCCCAAAGATGGGAGATTAGCATTAAAGAGGTGGTAACATGGGGCCACTTGTGAGTAACGTAAGGCCCAAAATGGGAGATTAGCATTAAAGAGGTGGTAACATGGGGCCACTTGTGAGTAACGTAAGGCCCAAAAAATGGGAGATTAGCATTAAAGAGGTGGTAACATGGGGCCACTTGTGAGTAACGTAAGGCCCAAAGATAGGAGATTAGCATTAAAGAGGTGGTAACATGGGGCCACTTGTGAGTAACGTAAGGCCCAAAGATGGGAGATTAGCATTAAAGAGGTGGTAACATTGGGCCACTTGTGAGTGACGTAAAGCCCAAAGATGGGAGATTAGCATTAAAGAGGTGGTAACATGGGGCCACTTGTGAGTAACGTAAGGCCCAAAAATGGGAGATTAGCATTAAAGAGGTGGTAACATGGGGCCACTTGTGAGTAACGTAAGGCCCAAAGATGGGAGATTAGCGTTAAAGAGGTGGTAACATGGGGCCACTTGTGAGTAACGTAAGGCCCAAAGATAGGAGATTAGCATTAAAGAGGTGGTAACATGGGGCCACTTGTGAGTAACGTAAAGCCCAAAAATGGGAGATTAGCATTAAAGAGGTGGTAACATGGGGCCACTTGTGAGTAACGTAAGGCCCAAACATGGGAGATTAGCATTAAAGAGGTGGTAACATGGGGCCACTTGTGAGTAACGTAAGGCCCAAAGATGGAGATTAGCATTAAAGAGGTGGTAACATGGGGCCACTTGTGAGTTACGTAAAGCCCAAAGAGGGGAGATTAGCATTAAAGAGGTGGTAACATGGGGCCACTTGTGAGTAACGTAAGGCCCAAAATGGGAGATTAGCATTAAAGAGGTGGTAACATGGGGCCACTTGTGAGTAACGTAAGGCCCAAAAATGGGAGATTAGCATTAAAGAGGTGGTAACATGGGGCCACTTGTGAGTAACGTAAGGCCCAAAGATGGGAGATTAGCATTAAAGAGGTGGTAACATGGGGCCACTTGTGAGTAACGTAAGGCCCAAAGATGGGAGATTAGCATTAAAGAGGTGGTAACATGGGGCCACTTGTGAGTAACGTAAGGCCCAAAAATGGGAGATTAGCATTAAAGAGGTGGTAACATGGGGCCACTTGTGAGTAACGTAAGGCCCAAAAATGGGAGATTAGCATTAAAGAGGTGGTAACATGGGGCCACTTGTGAGTAACGTAAGGCCCAAAAATGGGAGATTAGCATTAAAGAGGTGGTAACATGGGGCCACTTGTGAGTAACGTAAGGCCCAAAGATGGGAGATTAGCATTAAAGAGGTGGTAACATGGGGCCACTTGTGAGTAACGTAAGGCCCATAAATGGGAGATTAGCATTAAAGAGGTGGTAACATGGGGCCACTTGTGAGTAACGTAATGCCCAATTATGGGAGATTAGCATTAAAGAGGTGGTAACATGGGGCCACTTGTGAGTAACGTAAGGCCCAAATATGGGAGATTAGCATTAAAGAGGTGGTAACATGGGGCCACTTGTGAGTAACGTAAGGCCCAAATATGGGAGATTAGCATTAAAGAGGTGGTAACATGGGGCCACTTGTGAGTGACGTAAGGCCCAAAGATGGGAGATTAGCATTAAATAGGTGATTAGCATTAAAGAGGTGGTAACATGGGGCCACTTGTGAGTGACATAAGGCCCAAAGATGGGAGATTAGCATTAAAGAGGTGCTAACATAGGGCCACTTGTGAGTGACGTAAGGCCCAAATATGGGAGATTTGCATTAGAGGCGGTAACATGGGGCCACTTGTGAGTGACGTAAGGCCCAAAGATGGGAGATTAGCAT
>JAKUDI010001188.1:0-34266 GCA_022702515.1 Ilyophis sp. 1 JC-2022 | reverse complement strand
ATTTAACATGAATCCATATAGATAATGTGCAGTTTTGGCCACTTGTTCTAAAAGTGGCGCTGATGAGCCGACACACACACACACTCACCGTGTTATGTAGCACCAAAGAAGAAGAAGTTTAGTTTACGAATTGCAAGTTAAGCGAGCGTGAATCGACACGGGCTGCATTCCAATCGCATTTTTTAGCCGTCCTATCTACTTGGTCCTCGTCTGACCCGGAAATCGATCGAGGTCCGCCATCTTTAAGGACATCCCAAACCGCTAAATGCTCCACCGAGGAGCGAGGAGTGGGGAAAGAGTAGGCTCCCGAAGAATTCTTCAGTGAGGAAACACGAGTGCAGCCTTTGCGGAAGTCTTTACTCAGAACGCGTGACGTGTTTGATCCACAAACATCTGCCTCAGTTGAAAACATGGCGGGACCTCGCGTACACAAATGTAAGTGCTTATCGTTCCTTTCAATTTAATTTATAACGCGCTTTCATTTATAATGTCACTCGTTCTTTCGGACAAACGAAAGGCAAGTTTATTCATGAAACAAGAGACAACAAATATTGTAGTTCAGCGTGTAAGCGTAACATTTAGGACATGTTTCTGTCCCATATAGTTTGTTAGCTAACGTTACTGCATAGGAAACGCAAGCTTCAATTAACCCATGTCCTTTCAAAACTGTATACAATTTTATATTGTACGCTATGCAATAGGCTATGTTACGTTTAGCCTATGTTTCACACTGTTGAATGCATCCCGGCAAGTAGGCTAACTGAGAAATAGGCTGCTCGATTTCCAGTGTAACAACTGAAACATGAACATGCAGCTGCTTTGCGTTGACAATATATTTTTCCTCACTCTTGTATGACTGAGAAATAATGTAATCTCAGTCTATGTTATTGCATTTGCTGTCTTTGACTGATGAAATGCACATTAGGCTAGCTTATTAGGATAGGCTACTATTTTGCATCATGTAGCCTACTTACATATGTCATGTCTGAATTATGGGCTTGTGAAGCCCCTTGACACATGCCGTTGTGATTTAGGGCTATACACAGACATTACTAGCTGGTTTTTACTTGCAGGTCTGTTGTGTCATTTACGGGGACAGATGAGAGCACCCTCAGCCTCATTCGGCTCAGGTGTGAGAATGAGCAACTGTTCACGGGGACGAGGCATACAGCGAAAAAAGCTTGGAGGTGAGTCATTACTGACATTCTATAATGTGTGATGTCACATAGAACTAAAATATGTTACACAGAAACTGTTGGGAATTCCATTGGATCCATTGGTTACCTGTGATAATATGTATTGATTATATTTGAATATGAATCACCTTTAAACTATATTACCTGTGATAATATGTATTGATTATATTTGAATATGAATCACCTTTAAACTATATTACCTGTGAAAATATGTATTGATTATATTTGAATATGAATCACCTTTAAACGATATTACCTGTGAAAATATGTATTGATTGTATTTGAATATGAATTTCCTTTAAACTATATTACCTGTGATAATACGTATTGATTATATTTGAAAATGTATCATGAGCACTCAAACACATAGTAATATATTATATATATATGAGATCACAGCACATTATGTGGGCCAAAAGTACAGAGACAGACTAAAATGTCTATAAAAAACAAGTTTCCTTCAAAAGGTCCAGAGAATATGATAAGATAAGATGTTCCTAAACAATGAGAATTTTAAAGCTGGGGTTTTCAGAGAAGTGCAGAGAGCCTAATAAGATGAGGGGGGGTTGGCGCTCTTGGCGCCGGGACACCTGCTCTCTGACCGACTAAGGCTCGGTACACGGTAAGCAGAACAACACATTCTAATATGCTAATTAGCCATTGTTATTTTTGCACACAGTCAGCAGTACAGAATTTGAAGAAGAAACTTGGATAGTAGCCAAGAAACCAAAGTCTGATAAGAGATGGTTCCCAGGCCTGAATGGCGATGCCAGGGGGAGGGGGCACACAGCTGGAGATGGGTGGCTGGGAATCTAAAGGGGGGGGAAATTTGAGAGATATCTTTGTAGGGCGGAGGCGGCCCCTGTAAAGCGGTGAGAACCAGGTGGTCAAATCAGATATCAATCCAATGGGCGTAGGCACTACAAGATTAAAGTGCTGGAGAAAGGCAGAGACCTGCTCATTGTTTGATGGGATATGAGATTGCCTGTGTTTGTAGGGTCGCAAATTATGTCAGATGGTAAAAATTAGATGTATAATTCTGATTACGAACATTGTATAAAAAAACTGATGAAAAATCATGTAAGAGCTGTGATATCTCTGTGATATCTCTATGATATCTCTCCGATAGACTGGACTTTTGATTGTGCGAGTGTAGAATAAAGTTAGTATATCTTTGACTTCTGTTGTCCTCTTTGATTAAACACTTAGATAAATTCAGAGAGATATAAAAGTTGAGAACTCTGAATTTCTGGAAAACAACTCAGAGATATTTTCATCTTCAAAATCACATCATATATTGGCGTAGTTCAGGGCAGGATAGCGACCAAGGTTCAGTCTCGCAGACCAAACTCGACGGACCGGTTGCAGTTTGGATCGGAGACGGAGAGAGCGACTTTTTCCAATCGGCGATTAAAAGATAACCAAGGTAAGCGAAGTAAATTTAGTTCGTTGAGAAGAACCTGGTTGAATTATTTATAGATATAGTATGGAAGAGGGTCACTTTTTTCCTTATTCTGTAAACCCAGCAACTAAGCCGTGCCTATTGAAAAAAATCCCGTGTTAAAAAATTAATAAACAAATAGAGATAAATGAAATAAAATTGTATAAAAGGGACTAGCGCAGTAATTTGAGAATTCATGCGCAAGCGATATAGGTGTAGAGTAAGTTTTTAACCGAGTTGGAGTTAAACTTGTAATGTTTTGGCGTTGGAGTCAAAACTTGTTTTCGTGGAAAAGGCGTGCGGAGGTAAGGGGTACCCTGGATATGATATAGTTTAAACGCCTTGAAAGGTGCTTAACGGTTGGAGTTAACCTTGAAAGTTTTAACGGTACGAGTGTAATTTGTTAAGTTTTGAGGCGGGTTGGTGAAGTTCCAAACTTGTTTCGTGCGCAAAGTCATACAGTTGATATTTATAATTGATACAAATGGTGGGGTAAATAAACAGTGATGGGTAAATGTAAATATAGTAAAGACATTAGGGGTATTGTAGTAGCGCGGTTGTAGTGTAAGATTATTTTACTTATTATTATTTATTCTTTATTATTAGTAGTCTATTTTTTTTAATTTTTTTTTCTCTCTATTTTTTTTCTCTTTCTTCTTGTTGAATCTAGTTCTAAAATAAACTGTGATATAAAAAGTGTTGCGATGCGATATTGCATTATAGTATTTATCTTTCCATGAAGGAGGTGGTGTACACTGAAAGGTTATATACACAACGTACGGTTGTACATCCATTGAACCAATTATATATATAAATAGAGAGGAATATAGCGAGACAATTAGAAATTGCATTTCTATGCACAACAAAGTGAGTGGCACGCAGAAAACACTTAAAGCTATATTTAGAGCAAGATTTTCAATAATTGATTTGGACAGTAGAAATTAAATTTCAAACGACAGAAGTGAATTGAACATATAGACAATTAACGGCAAATGCTTACACGGACCGGGGGTTTGTTATGCAAACAATTATGAAAGTAAAAATAAAAAATAAAAAGATTTAATAAAAAGTGAATAAAGACAAAGAAAATAGAACACATTAATAAGCTTTATCTGTTGTGTGGATAAAATTGAGGAAATAAAGTGAATAATAAAAAATGTGATTAGCCGAATAAACGGGCAAAAAATTTGAAATTGTATTCGGAATAATACACAGCGTGTAGTAGCACGCAGACATAAAAAATTAAAGCTATTTTAGAAGGAGATTTTTCAGGAAATTTGAAGTGGACAGTTTTGCACAAACAATAAAATTTATTAGATTAAATCGCAAGTACCACTACAATTCATGGTACACTGAAATTTTTGTTTTCTGTTTGAATAACGCAGCACGGTGTCTAAAAAAAAAAAAAAAAAAAAAAAAAAAAAAAAAAAAAAAAAAAAAAAAAAAAAAAGAATAAAAAACAAACAAAAAAAAAAAAAACAAAAAAAATACAAATTAAAAAAAAACAAAAAAGAAAAACAACACAAAAAAAAAAAAAAAAAAAAAAATAATAAAAAAAATAAAATAAGTAAAATAAAAAAAAAAAAAAAAAGAAAAAAATAAAAAAAAAAAGAATAAAAAAAAAATAAAAAAAACAAAAATAAAAAATAAAAAGATTTATAAAAAGTGAATAAAGACAAAGAAAATAGAACACATTAATAACTTAATCTGTTGTGTGGATAAAATTGAGGAAATAAAGTGCATAATAAAAAAGTGATAAGCGAATAAACGGGAAAAAATTTGAACTTGAATTACAGAAAATACACAGCGTGAGTAGCAGCAAAAAACTTAAAGCAATATTAGAAGGAAGATTTTCTCAGAAATTTGATGTGAGTGAGTGGACAGTTACACAGTATTCACAACAATAAATTTATTAGAATAAAACGCAAGTACACTACAAATTAATGGTACACTGAAATTTTGTTTTCTGTTTGAATAAACAGCAGGTGTCTAAAAACTGTGTAAATTAAATAAGCAATAAGATACACAAACGGAATATAAGATATTGTAGTTACATAAATGCGACTGTGAAATAATTTAAAGAATACATTGCTTGGTATAAAATAAAGATAAAATAATTAATAGAATAAGTTACGAATTATCGGTTACCTGAACAAAACGTATGGTGTATAAATACGGACGGAAAAGTGTTAAAAGATAATTTAACATAAGTTTAAAAACGGCTGAAAGAATACCAAAGATAAAACGGTCTAAAGTCAGAGAATTACAATATAAAAAGAAGTGCGACTACTGCAGTCAAAGATAAATAACGGAGTAAGGAATAAAAAAGTATATTAACTAATTGAACTTAAAAAAGACAGAAGTAATTCATACAAATTAAAATAAACGAATAGTATGCTAATAGTAAATACACATTGGTTAGTAGAAAGGAAAAGTGGTATTTTTTATGAAAAAAATTCCTTCCGTAGCGAGCCAGAGACAGACAACGAATTACCAATTACTGAAACGGTGATAAGAGAAGAGTGGGTAGTGCGAACATTAAACAATTTTTCTCAGTTCAAAAGAACTCTGAAAGTATATACTGATTACAAATTGAACAAAACAACGTGGTACGAATTTCCGACTTAGATACTGGAGTCAAATAGTAAACTCAGGAGAATAGAGCTCTAAAGTGTTAAAAAGAAACAGATATAGGGAAAAATAATAAATTAACACATAAAAGCAAATTAACATATAACAATGAATACACCAGTACAGAAATTGGGAAAGTGCTGTCCAGCCCTAGAAGAAGATATAGCCACAATATCAGCAAAATGGGAAAAAAGAACTAAAAAAGGAATCACACACTGGCCAAAAGAAGGAACATTTGACCTTTCAACATGTGAAGAGATGACGGGAATAGTGATAAACTATAAAGCAAACGATACATCAACAAAGAGAGCCAATAAACGAAAAAAGGAGATGGAAATATTGCAAATGTTTAAAAATGTAGGAATAGAGGTGCATGGCAAGAGCTTACAGAGGGCAAAGAGGAATGCCAACACTGCAGACCAAGCCGCCCCTAGAAGATCCGAATCAGCTGCCACCTTATACAGAACAGGTAAATGAGTCGTCTAAAGATAACCCACAGAAGGAGGAAAAAGGTATATATCCAATAATAAGGGGATTGGTGAACATAACTGGACCATTGGAGCTAGAACCACTAAGGAGGAGAGACAAGCAAAATAAATAGAACAGGAGAAAGCACAGACACAAATAAAAAAAGCAGAGGAACAGGACAGAGAAATGCATGAGAGAGAGGCTAAATTACAAGATATGGAAAGAACAATGCGAGAGCAAGCACAAGGCCGTGAAGATGAGTTACACGAAAAAGAAGAAAAACAAGCCCAAGAGGTAGCAGCTAATTCAAGGATGTGGTTACAGATGCAAGAGGAGCAAGAGAAAGGGAAAATTGACATACAGACCGAACGAGAAGCAATGATAAAAGAAAGTCGAGCAATGGAGGAAAGTGTCAAACAAAGAATTGAAGAGATGGAAGTACAGCTGATACAACAAGAAGAAGCAATGCAACAGCTAAGACAGAAAGAAGACAAGCGCCAAACTATGTTTGGAAAAATGAGAGCAACAAGAAAAGACTGGGGCAGTACAAGAGATGAAAGAGCAAAAGAGGACCAAGAGCAGGAAGACAGGGTGAAGGAGCAGATAGACACACAAGGAGCAATGGGATATCAGATAATGAGAGGGGAAAGTGCTGATGAGGATGAATTACCTGAGGGATCAGACGAGGAAAGTGACAAGGACGAAGGTAAGGTAAGAATGAACACAAGGAGCAGAGAAGCTAATAAAATGTGTCCAATGCTGATGAAGGGACCACTCCCACAGTATGTTCCCTGGGCTGCCCAGGACCTCCAAAATCTGATCACGACCCTGCCGGAGATACAGGATGGAGCGGCCATTTGGATAAGGAAACTGGAGGAGGAAATGGTGGGAAAGATGCTGGCGCTGGGAGATGTGAAGGCCCTCCTTGGAAAGGTAGTGGGAAAAGAAAAAATGCTGGATATAATAACTCAAGCAGGTTACAAACAAGCAGACAGATCCGAAGTGGATGGGGGAAAATTTGACCTTTACAGGAAAAAGATATGGGAGACCCTGAGAGAAGCCTACCCCACAAGGCCGCGCATGGCAATGCTAAAGGGGGTGGCTATGAAAGACGGGGAGTCTCCAGCAGCATTTGTGGAGAATCAGTACAGAAACTGGAGAATGACATTGGATAAAGACATCCAAAAGGATCCCATTATGACAGCAATGTTTCGCACAGCCATCCTAGAGGGACTGCCAGAGCATGCCAAAAACCGTCTGGACGAGGTAGTGGGACTGACTTCCATGTCACACAGAGAGTTTGTGGACCATGTGATCCATGCTGTGGAAAGATATCGCCTGGAAGAAAAGAGACTAAGTAACCAGGAACGAGAGGTGCAGAGAAAACTTTTCCAGATGCAGCTGGAAGATTTGAAAAACAAATACACGAACAGAAATACAGAAAAAGACAAGAAAATGGCACCACTCATGGCAGACTTCACCTGGCAAGAACCAGAACCCCCACTCTCTGAAAGAGGAAGAGGCCTGACCGGATCCCAGCCATCCATCATCTATAATTTCGCTGGAGTTCCTCCGCCAGGATTCCCGACACCAATGTACGTTCAAGGGCAATGCAGGGAGCCCCGCCACAAAATTGGGGACAAGGGAACAAAGGAGGAACTGGACAGAACCCATGGAACAAAGGACAGGAGAATCAGAATAAGGGACAAAGTCAAGGAGGTTATGTGCAGAATCAGCAAGGACCTCCTCAGGGTCCACCAGTATGCTGGAGATGTGGCCAAATAGGGCATATAAAGAGATACTGTCAGAATGGCCCCCCACAGCAACAGAATCAGCAACAGAGACAACAGCAGTATTATCAGGTAGGACCAAGTCAGCAGCTCCCACAGCAACAGAATCAGCAACAGAGACAGCAGCAGTATTTTCAGGTAGGACCAAGTCAGCAGCTCCCACAGCAGCACGTACAGCAGCATCAGGGAGGACTCCAAGTGCCTTTGATTCCAACACAGGCCCACGGTCCTGTGAATTACATAGGTAACCAATAGGGGTGCCCAGAGAACCCAGGTAAAGTAGGACAGCATGTATTGATAACTAATAATGCAGATCAAGAACCCATGATAAATGTAGAAATAGCAGGTAAAATAATACCCATGATGATAGATACAGGGGCTACAGTTACATGTATTCAAAAGAGATATGCAACCCACTTACCATTATCAGGCCAATATGTAAGAACAGTAGGGTTCTCGGGAAAGACGCAATTAACTCCATTAACAGTACCAGTGACAGTAAAAATAGGTAGAAAAGAAATTACTATACCATTGATAGTATGTAGTAACACTCCTGTGAATTTATTAGGTAGAGATGCTATTTTAAATTTAGAATTACACATACAGTGCCAAAAAGACGGAATTAATCTAATGGGAATGTATGGAGTACAGACAGAAAAGGAAAATGACTGGGCCAATGTCTACTGGTTGGGAGGCATAGAAGAGCAAGTCAGAGCACAAGCCTGGAAGGAATGGGGAAAGTATGTGGAAGCACAAATACCTGAAGCAACATGGCCTGAGCTAGAATTACATTGTACTATGAGATTTGACCCTGCTCAAGATAAAGAATTGGAACAAAAATGGGCCCTGGAAAAGGGAAATGAACAATATATTCGATCCCAAGCTCTTCTAATTGGACCAGAAGGAGCCGCCCTAAGGGTGGATGAAACAGAATGGACAAAAAAATGGTTTAAAATAGAAGGAGCAGCACCTCATGTCACACTAAAAGTGAACCTGATTACAGATCAAAAGACTTAGGAGCAATGATAAAAAAAGCTGAAAACATGCACTTTTACCGTACAGAAAACCTCAGAATTTGGATGTCTGAAGACCAGACGATGATAAAAATAATAACTGAAACAGAACTCACAGGAAGACCAGAAGAAGTGAAAATTCAAATTAAAGGCTCCAAACAGTGGATTCAAGCACAAAAAGAAGAACGGCTAAATACACTTCCAAAGCAATTGTGGTCACAACATGACACAGATGTTGGCAGGGTAAAATCAGCTAACCCAATTGAAATAAAGCTCAAAGTTGGATATCGGGGTCCATATAGACCCCAATATCCTTTAAAGACAGAAGCCATAGAAGGAATCAAAGAAACCATAGAAGGTCTATTAGACGCAGGTGTGTTAAGAAAAACAGTAAGCTCATGTAACACTCCTTTGCTACCAGTTCGAAAAGCAGATGGAATAAAATGGAGATTAGTACATGATCTGAGAGCGGTAAATGACACAGTGCAAGATACGTTGGCAGAAGTTCCAAACCCGCATACGTTACTAACTAATATTCCTACTACAGCAAAATGGTTTACTGTAATAGATCTGTGTTCAGCATTTTTCAGTGTGCCATTAGAAGAAAAAAGCCAAGAGTTATTTGCATTTACTTATGCAGGACAACAATATACATATACTAGAATGCCACAAGGATTCAAAAATTCGCCTCATATTTTCAATCAAGTACTAAGAGCAGATCTACAGGGATTAGAACTAAATAGTGTAGTTCTACAATATGTAGATGACTTATTAGTGTGTTCAAGTTCACAAGAACAATGTGAAACAGATAGTTTAAAGCTCTTAGAAAAGTTAGCACAAGGAGGGCACAAGGTGTCCAGAAAAAAGTTACAATACTGCCAAACAAAAGTAGAATATCTAGGAAGAAGAATAGCATGTGGAAGTAAAAGTATATCTGAAAAACAGATAGAAGCTATAGTGGCTGTACCAAAGCCAGAGACAGTAGGCCAAATGATGACATTCTTGGGAATGACAGGTTTCAGTACCGATTGGATAACAGAATATGCTGAAAAAACACACCCCTTGAGAAAAGTAATGAAAGAAGCAGGACAAGATAATTTAAAAAATAAATTAAAGTGGGATGTGGATGCTGACACAGCATTTGAAAACATTAAAAAAGAATTAACACAAGTGCCAGCACTAGCTTTACCAAATTATGACAAGCCATTTGAATTATATGTCTCAACAAAAACAGGAGGATTTGCGACAGCAATGTTACTACAGGAAACGTGTAAAGGAAGACGTAAACAGCCTATAGCTTATTATAGCACTAAGCTAGACGAGGTGGTATTAGGCTATCCACCCTGCTATCAAGACTTAGCAGGAGTATGGTGGGCCTATGAAAAGGCAGTAGCAGTCACAATGGGATATCCTATAAGGATATATACCCATCACAAAGTAGCAGAAATGATCGAACAAGGTAAATTTGTACTGACTCCAGCAAGAATTCATAATTATTACATGTTAACTGTCTATCCAGATATAACTATAATAAAATGTGATACAATAAATCCAGCAGAGTACATACCATTGGCACATGAGGGAACACCGCATGAATGCGTCCAAGAGAGTAAGGAGTTTATGAAACTCAGAGCTGATCTACAAGGAGAACCCCTAGAGGAGGAGGAAAGAGAATACTTTTTGTAGATGGATCCTGTTATATGGATCATGAGGGAAATCATGCAGGATATGCCATTATAGAAAAGAGAGGGACAGAGTGGGTAACATTACAGGCAAAGAGATGCGCTCAACCGTGCTCAGCTCAATTGGCAGAGATAAAAGCTCTAACTAGGGATGTTAACAGTTAATCGACTATCGATTAATTGCTAATAAGAATTTAATCGATAAGATTTCAAATGAAACAATTAACTGAACAAGTTTCAACGGGAGTTTTTGTGTGAAATGTAATCATGGTTTAAGGTCTCCACGCGAGAGCGCCAAATTCAGCCTTGTGTAAGCCGTGAAGTTGAGCCTCCACACGAAGTTAATGTAGCCTACCACCTGAAAAGCGAACTTTTCCTATAAACCTCATATGAACTTTTTGTATTTTTTCCTTAGTTATATAGTTTTATGGATTAGGTTTATATGGCCGCTCCAGGTGAGCGTTTTAAATATGGATTAGAAACTACGTAAATATATGACAATTTGTGTGTTCTCAAGTTCTGACCATTTCGTGGTAAGTAACCGATTGTAAAACATTGCGTTTTCAAATGGTAAAGTTGTCAAAAGGGTGACAAGGGCCATACTTTTTTTTAAAGCAGATGATTCTTTTCTCCCAAATTGAATGTCGATGTTCAGTCATCTATAAGGGGGAGCCCTTATACAAAGGGTTGAGCTAGGTGCACTGATGTAGCATTAGTGCTATTAATCACCCAGTTCGTCAGTAGGCTACTAGATTAAAATAGCGGTTCAGATTAAAATAGCAATCATTCACGCAGTGCGTGATCTAGACTCAAATTAATTGACAACAAATAAAGAAAATGGCTTTAGCTAAACTTCTTACTGAATTTCAAGTGTATAGGAGAAACAAACGTATAGCCACATATTGGTTATATTAGCCTATATAAGACATGGTTATAGCATATTAGGCCTTCTTAAAATAGCCTACATTTATTGTGCTATTTCGATACAAAAGAAAACACGAATGTGCTTCATTTAATCAATATCATTATTACAGATTTGAAATGGTTTAATAACGGGCAGACTTAACTCTTAGTTTGATAGATACAGAATAGGCCTACATGGAAAATGTACAATATAGCCTACAGTAGCCTATGTGATTTTGATTAGAAATGCTTGAACCGTTTTGCTTTCGGTAACGTTACGTTGGGAGGACGTCAGATGCCAGTAGGTAGGCAACAGGTTCCGATCAAGATTGCAGGCTATATTTTTTAAATGTGAAACTACCAAAAAACAGTTGACCGGGCTATATTAATTTACTAATACCCCCGCCATTTGTTGCAAACTAATTTATTAGGCTATTGAGTAGCCCGTAGCCTATGCAGAGAGTAACTGATTCGGTTGACAATTATGTAGGCTACTGCGGTGCGATAGTCAGCAGTTCATATAGGCTAGTCAGTTCAGTAGGACTCACTGAGGTTGATGGTTGAAAAGGACATGATGCCATTTCAAGCGAGATTATGTTAATGCTGCTAGCGGCTAGCGCAGCAACGGTTTCGCTTGCAACTGATGAGACGGAGCGCAATTTATTTTCTGTTGAAGTAGCCTATACACGCCTTCATATTCTATTTTTGTTACGCTGCAATAATGCCTGTTTCTCAAATGTTACAATAAATCTTTGATTGAGGAATATAACATGCATTTTGTATTCTGTATATCATAAGCTATATTTAGTATATTATGTTATCAATTAATCGACTATTGTTTGTTAAGGTTAACAACTATCGATTAATAAAATTCATTACATTACATTACATTACATTATAGGCATTTAGCAGACGCTCTTATCCAGAGCGACTTACATACTTCTTATTGCATTTATCCATTCATACAGCTGGATATATACTGAAGCAATGCAGGTTACGTACCTTGCTCAAGGGTACAACGGCAGTGTCCTACCTGGGAATCGAACCTGCAACCTTTCAGTTACAAGTCCAGTTCCTTAACCATTATACTACACTGCCGCCCATTTAATTCCTTAAAATTTGCATCCCTAGCTCTAACCAATGCATGTGAAATAATGGCAGGGAAAAAAGCAGACATCTATACTGATTCAGCATACGCACATGGTGTATGTCATTTGTTTGGAGCAGTATGGAAGAATCGAGGCTTCCTAAAAAGCAATGGTAGTGACATACAGCACAAAAAAGAGATCCTGGAGCTAATTATAGCCATGTTAAAACCAGAAAGTTGGCCATAATAAAATGTAAGGCACACAAAAAAGGTAATGATTTTGTTATCAAAGGAAATAATAAAGTGGATGAAATAGCAAAACAAATTTCTGGCTGTAAAATGGCTATTATTGCACCAACACACACACTGGCAATACATTCCATTCCAACATTAGAGGATGTTAAAGACATGCAACAATCTGCTGCTGAAAATGAAAAAGCAGAGTGGGAAAAAAGGGGGGCTAAAGAGGGACATGATGGATTGTGGAGAAATACAGAAGGACTATTAATAGCCCCAACTCCCCTACTAACCCTACTAATAAGTGAAGCCCATGGAATGGATCACTGCGCGCGAGGTGAAATACTGCGATCTATTAAGAGAGAAGGATTTTGGTCACCTTACTTACAGAATACAGTAGAGTATCAGCTAAGCACATGCACAATATGTGCTCAGAACAACATAAGAAAGGGGTTAACAACACCCATAGGGCACATACCAGTGCCAGAAGGACCGTTTAAACATCTGGTAATGGATTACGTAGACATGTTAAAGAAAGTGAGAGGAAAAAGGTATATGTTGGTAATAATAGACAGATTCAGTAGATGGGTGGAAGCAGTTCCATCCAAAGACCAGGGAATGGGAACAGTGGTGAAATTTCTGGTGAACGAGGTAATTCCAAGATTTGGCATACCTGTTATGATAAGTTCTGATAATGGACCTGCATTTGTGGGAAAAATCATTAAACAAGTAATGCAAGCATTGAGAATCAAACAAAGGTTTGGATGTGTATATCACCCCAATCGCAGGGGATAGTAGAACGCATCAATGGAACTTTGAAAGCTAAGATAAACAAAATCTGTCAAGACACAGGGCTTAATTGGATAGATGCATTACCACTGGCATTAATGAAATACAGAATGCAACAGAATAGAATTACTCACCTGACTCCACATGAGATGTTGACAGGGCGAACAATGCCAGCACCTACACTAAGGGGGCCTTCAGGGGGTCCGACCTTAGAAATTTTGGAATTAGAGCTAAGACAGTACATGAAACAACTAACTGCCATACATCAGACAATATCTGAACAGGAAAGAACAAACCAGCTGGAGAATCCGGGAGAGGAGCATCATCTGAGACCTGGTGACTGGGTCTACGTGAGGAAATTCCGGAGACGGTGGAACGAGCAGAGGAGAGAAGGACCATTAGGCAGGGGGTAGGCACCCCGAACCTAGTGGTCAACAGGCGGCGGCGGAATTGCAAAGTTCCGAGGGCACGTTAAATACTTTCTATAGTGCAGGGGAGAAGACTGAAGGCCCCCGTGTCTGATGAAGTATGAATGGACATACTGCCGTGGTACCGTCTAGTCGGCGTGGCTGTCGCATGTAAGTGTGCAGGCAGTACGTGGTACGTGGATGACAGTCCACACCTAGCAGAGGGGAGACAACCTCTGTGAACAGGCAAGGCTGGTGAAAACGGTCAAAGTTTCTATACCCATAGCAAGGTGGGATAGGGATCAGACCGTCGGTTCCTAACCGGGTGGTTAACAGCTACTACGGGGTCCTGATTAGATGCAGGACTGGAGATCGCTATCGACTGGGTCACCGGCCGGTCGGATCGCAGAGGGTAATAAGACCATGAGAGATGGCCGCCGCATCCGGCTCAATGTACAGTCAGGCCACTATAAGCTGAAACCGAATGAGTTAGTAAGCGAGTAGTGCTTTCTGTGATCAGTGTTTTTGAAAAGAAAGCATTGGGAAGCAGAAAAGGCTGAATCTGGGGAAAGGAATTCAGCGGAAAGGGATCTAGCCTGGAGCTGCGCCCCGGAGTGAGGGAGGCTCGAAGGATCAAAGTGTCCGAATTACCAGAACGACACCAACGGCTCTACAAGTAGAGGGCAGTAACCTGTGGTATCATTTAAATCATTGTACAAAAGCAATAGGAGGAGAGCAAGATAATGAGCGAGAAGAAAGTCAGACAGATCATGACCGAGATTCAGAGCACGAGGGGGAAGAACCCAGCGCTCAGCAGGGTGGGGACAGGGAATTGCAGGACAAGGATAACGAGCCTGGGCTTAGTGAGATTCTTAATGTACCTCAACTGCCTAGCAGCTCTGATACTGACAGGGGCCCCGAAGGTTAGCTCCCAGGGCATGATGATGGGGGGGCTAAATCTAAGTGGACTGAATTGGACCGAACTGATGATATTCGCAATAAAGGAGAATTTGAACAACTGGACTGCAGCGACCTCTGAACTTTGGACCGTACAACCTTCTATGACACAAGAGAGGATGTTGAATGTAACTACGCCAGAGTGGCTGACAGACGATGACGACATGGCAGACGGTAGCGGTAGTGGTGACGATAGTGATGATTTACTATCCAATATAGATATAAAAACGCTACCAAAGAATAAAAGTGCACCAGAGACAAATTAGTTAAATCCTAATAAACAATGGCCTATATTTGCAATGTTATTGGTAATAATAGCGCTAGGATTAATATGCATGCTAGGCTTAGTAAGATATATAGAGGATACGAAAAAGCGAGGTGAAATAGCAGGATGTATATTGGTGATTATAGTGATTGTGTTTGTAGCATCTCTAATGATGTTTCTTATGTTAGATGATTCACAAGTGAGACGCAAGAGAGGAGTGAAACCAATACAACTAACTAATCCGACTAACATCCATTCACTAAAACAAGCTAAAAAACAAAGATGGTGGCAATGGGCCAGATATACAGCCAAAGTACAGACTGAAGGAAATTGTGTAGTATGTGCAAAGGCAAGACCTGTATATACTGTAATCCCCAACCTGTATACTTATGCGTGGTGTGGTAAGTATCATTCTGCGATAAATGATGCATATAATACTTCCATGTGTCCAATAGAATGTTTAGATAGGTTAGGTTCCTCACAGGGACACTACCCCAGTACTGATTGCAAACATTGGGGATTATTTCGAGGAAAACAGGGAACTGTGATAAATGTGCAACACACTCGTTTATCTAAAAAATCCTTTGAATGCTATAAAGTGGATATGGGAACCATACCTATGGGACAATTCCGTGGGAAATGCCACATAACCTGGACGTGTAGCAGTAGTAGTGGTGCATTAGCACAGCAACAACCAAAGTCAAGAAATCACACTCAAATTCCGAGTTGCCGACACATAATGTCTGCAGATCAAAGTGTTGCAGACATGTTTTGGATGTGTGGAGATGGAGAGCTATATAATATTCTGCCATATAATTGGACAGGGACATGTGCCAGAGTAATGTTAATGGACCCAGTAGTAGTAATGTTCCCAAAGCTAGGGAAAAAACGCAGAATAAAGAGAGCATATGTACCTAACCCTGAAATATGGATAGATGCTATAGGACAACCTAGGGGAATTCCTAATAATTACAAAGCCAGGAATGAAATCGGGTCAGGATTTGAGTCAATTTTGCTATGGATAACCCCTAATAAAAATGTAGAGTGGATAAACTATATTTATTATAATCAGCAAAGATTTATCAACTACACTGACGACGCATTGACAGCATTGGGAGAACAGCTGTCTGCTACAAGTAAAATGACTGAACAAAACAGACAAACACTTGACTGGCTACTGGCGGAAAAGGGGGGTGTCTGTGTTTTATTTGGAGATCAATGTTGTACCTTTATTCCAAACAATACTGGAACTGATGGAACTTTCACTAAAGCTATGCTTAGATTAAAGGGATTGAGAGAGGAAATGATAGCCAATGCAGGGTTTGGCCATGAGGTCTGGGACTGGTTGGACAAATCTTTTGGAAAATGGGGAGCATGGTTTGCTAAAGCAGGAGCCATAATTGTAGTAACAATTATTTGTGTATCATTGATGATATGTTGCCTATTACCTGTTCTGAGATCTTTTCTCACCAGAATTGTGGGAGCTTATCCTCTGGTGGCCGAGACATCTCAAACCCCAAAGGACCCTTTGATACTACACCTGGGTACAGATGAACATTGGTTTCAACGTGGAGAACACCATCCAATGGAAACTGCAATGACTGTACTCCAGTTGACAAAATATGATAATGTGTAAATCCCTCATTCTGACCAACTAGCTTACTCTGAGTAATAGGAAGAATTCAGAGTTGTAAGAGAAGTGCAACCTTTTTCTCCTCCCTAGACAAGAGTGGGAGGTTTTTTGGTTGTGCGTCTCAGGGCCCTTAGTCACCTCTGGAACGGGCGATAGAGAGCTATATTTATTTATATTTAGAAAAGATCTAAGTGATCTACTTAGTATGCGTGCCTCTTGACACCTGCTCCAGATATGACCGAGGATAGGGTAGTATTAAACTGTAAGTGTGGGGGGGGGAGTGGCTATGTGCCGCGATTGGTGGCATATCTCTACGCTCCCCTGCGGCACTGCAGAATTTGGATAACGCGGGGAACACTGGTTCTAATAATTGAGACATTGTATAAATGTGTCCATGGGCCCCATATATAATCAATTTTTACATTTTTTACTCATGTATTTTTTCAGTGCTGCATGGATTGAAGCAGGAAGGACGGCTGGGAAGTGTCAGTGCATCAGAGATAAACGGAAGGCAGAGTGGTACTACTGCCTTTGAAACTGCGTGCAGACCCCTCGGCTGTCCGCCTGCTGAAAGTCCTGCAGTACAAAATTAAGCATATTTACTCTTATAATCATATAAATGTATACTAGCGCCAGATCAGATAAAAGCGGCGGCCAGGCATCAAGGACTACTGGCTGCGAGATAGTTGATCTCATTTTGCAGTATACATAACATAATCAATTTCTTATATTTCAAATTATATACTTTAAAAAATAAAAAATAAAATTCTTTTTAATTTTTATTTTATTTTTATTATTATTATTTTATTTTTTATGTTTAGCCGCTGCAGGGGTACAGCAGTATACCTGTAGGCTGAGACACTCTGCAGTACAACTATAACTGTATGTAAAACTTAGATAAGGTAATGGTGAGGCTATTAAGCCTCAAAGGGGGGATTGTTGGGAATTCCATTGGATCCATTGGTTACCTGTGATAATATGTATTGATTATATTTGAATATGAATCACCTTTAAACTATATTACCTGTGATAATATGTATTGATTATATTTGAATATGAATCACCTTTAAACTATATTACCTGTGAAAATATGTATTGATTATATTTGAATATGAATCACCTTTAAACGATATTACCTGTGAAAATATGTATTGATTGTATTTGAATATGAATTTCCTTTAAATTATATTACCTGTGATAATACGTATTGATTATATTTGAAAATGTATCATGAGCACTCAAACACATAGTAATATATATATATATGAGATCACAGCACATTATGTGGGCCAAAAGTACAGAGACAGACTAAAATGTCTATAAAAAACAAGTTTCCTTCAAAAGGTCCAGAGAATATGATAAGATAAGATGTTCCTAAACAATGAGAATTTTAAAGCTGGGGTTTTCAGAGAAGTGCAGAGAGCCTAATAAGATGAGGGGGGGTTGGCGCTCTTGGCGCCGGGACACCTGCTCTCTGACCGACTAAGGCTCGGTACACGGTAAGCAGAACAACACATTCTAATATGCTAATTAGCCATTGTTATTTTTGCACACAGTCAGCAGTCCAGAATTTGAAGAAGAAACTTGGATAGTAGCCAAGAAACCAAAGTCTGATAAGAGATGGTTCCCAGGCCTGAATGGCAATGCCAGGGGGAGGGGGGCACACAGCTGGAGATGGGTGGCTGGGAATCTAAAGGGGGGGGGGGAATTTTGAGAGATATCTTTGTAGGGCGGAGCCGGGAGGTTGAGAACCCAGGTGTCAATCAGATACAATCCAATAGGCGTAGCCCTACAAAGATAAAGTTCTCGAAGAAAGGCGGGGATAGTGAGAGATATAGCCTGTGTTTGTATGGTCAAATATGTTCAGCATGGATAAAAAATGAAGATGTATAACCCACTGATACAACGAAATTGCTATAAAAACTGATGGGAAAAAACCATGTAAGCATTGTGATATCTCTGTGATATCTCTATGATATGCGCTCTGATAGACTGGGGTCCTTTGATTGTGCGGTGTATGGAATAAAAGCTGTCTAGTATTCTTTGTCACTTCTGTCTCGTCCTCTTTGATTAAACACTTGAGATAAATTCGAGAGACTAAAAGTTGTACAAGACAACTCTGCAATTTCTGAAAACAACTCAGAGATATTTTCACTTCAAAAATCCACAACAAAACCAATGGCAATAAGGCCATTTTTTACTGTTCTTGCAGGACCATGCTCACGTCGCGCATAGTCTGGTGTTCTTACAATCGTCATCAGATTAATGCTTGACGATCGCGAATTCACTCCTCAGCACTCATGATTCATGCCTCTTGTTCTTGAGAAAGATAGTCCTTAATTAGAGTATGGCAACATGACAACTTACTGACATATCCCCTAATGTAAGTGTTGACTGGCAACCCAGGCATGCCTGCCCTGTATAATGGCATAACACATAAACATCGTTGATGGCATGGCAGTAACTTGTTGTAGGCGCATTGGGTATGGTAATGGGCGGAACATGTGTTGTTTATCTCAGTGAAAATTCGTCTGCAGATGGGCCTACAGGGCCAGGTGAGCCCCATACCCAACATTGCAAGACAAATGCCGGACACACCTCAAGCATAAAATATAAGGCTGACGGTTCAATTTACTGATGTTTTTTCCTTTGCAAATATATTCGATAGTCTTCTATTGCATTACTGAAACAAATTATTGTATGCCTGTGCAATAGGCCTCACGGGGCTCTCACCTTCACCCATTGCATCTTCTTCGTCAGGAACTCAGATGCCCTGCTACAGAGATGGGTAATGCACACAGGGGACGAGGTCTCATCAGCCACATGTGCCAGGTTTTCTGCAACACATGAGTCCATCAGGACAGGAGGATCAATAGATGGCCTCCCCCCGATGGCCTCATGCACTGCATTAAACCATGGCCATGTGGCTGCTGTGGCCTCTCCCCTGTCAGTTCCATCTCTGTAGCAGGGCATCTGAGTGCCTACAAGGAAAGATGCAAGGGTGAAGGTGAGCCGTGAGCCTATTGCACAGGCATAATTTTGTTTCAGTATGCAATAGAAACTACAAATTTGCAAAGGAAAAACATCATAAATTGAACCTCACCTTATATTTTTGCTTGAGGTTGTCCCATTTCTTTGCAATTTGGGTGGGGCTCACCTGGCCCTGTAGGCCCATCTGCAGACGAATTTCACTGAGAAAAACAACACATGTTACCATACCATACCCAAGTGCCCTACAACAATTACTGCCATGCCATAACATGTTTATGTGTTATCCATTTACAGGGGCAGGCATGCCTCTTGCCATCACACTTACATTAGGGATATCAGAAGTTGTCATTTGCATACAATTAACTACTTCAACACAAGACATGAATCATGGTGCTGAGGAGTGATTCCGTCAACATTAATCTATGACATGTAGGAACACCAATATGGACAGTGACATGGTCCTGCAAGAACATAAAAAATGGCTTATTGCCAATGTTTTGTTGTGGATTTTGAAGTGAAAATATCTCTGAGTTGTTTTCAGAAATTCAGAGTTCTTCAACTTTTATCTCTCGAATTTATCTAAGTGTTTAATCAAAGAGGACGAGACAGAAGTTCAAAGAATACTAGACTTTTATTCCATACACCGCACAATCAAAAGTCCAGTCTATCAGAGAGATATCATAGAGATATCACAGAGATATCACACTCTTACATGTTTTCCATCAGTTTTTATACAATTTCGTTATCAGTTTATACATCTCATTTTTTATCCATCTGACATATTTGACCATACAAACACAGGCAATCTCTATCCCCGCCTTTCTTCGAGAACTTTATCTTTGTAGGGCCTACGCCTATTGGATTGTATCTGATTGACACCTGGGTTCTCAACCTCCCGGCTCCGCCCTACAAAGATATCTCTCAAAATTCCCCCCCCCCTTTAGATTCCCAGCCACCCATCTCCAGCTGTGTGCCCCCCTCCCCCTGGCATTGCCATTCAGGCCTGGGAACCATCTCTTATCAGACTTTGGTTTCTTGGCTACTATCCAAGTTTCTTCTTCAAATTCTGGACTGCTGACTGTGTGCAAAAATAACAATGGCTAATTAGCATATTAGAATGTGTTGTTCTGCTTACCGTGTACCGAGCCTTAGTCGGTCAGAGAGCAGGTGTCCCGGCGCCAAGAGCGCCAACCCCCCCTCATCTTATTAGGCTCTCTGCACTTCTCTGAAAACCCCAGCTTTAAAATTCTCATTGTTTAGGAACATCTTATCTTATCATATTCTCTGGACCTTTTGAAGGAAACTTGTTTTTTATAGACATTTTAGTCTGTCTCTGTACTTTTGGCCCACATAATGTGCTGTGATCTCATATATATATATTACTATGTGTTTGAGTGCTCATGATACATTTTCAAATATAATCAATACGTATTATCACAGGTAATATAATTTAAAGGAAATTCATATTCAAATACAATCAATACATATTTTCACAGGTAATATCGTTTAAAGGTGATTCATATTCAAATATAATCAATACATATTTTCACAGGTAATATAGTTTAAAGGTGATTCATATTCAAATATAATCAATACATATTATCACAGGTAATATAGTTTAAAGGTGATTCATATTCAAATATAATCAATACATATTATCACAGGTAACCAATGGATCCAATGGAATTCCCAACAATCCCCCCTTTGAGGCTTAATAGCCTCACCATTACCTTATCTAAGTTTTACATACAGTTATAGTTGTACTGCAGAGTGTCTCAGCCTACAGGTATACTGCTGTACCCCTGCAGCGGCTAAACATAAAAAATAAAATAATAATAATAAAAATAAAATAAAAATTAAAAAATTTTTTATTTTTTTTTTAAAGTATATAATTTGAAATATAAGAAATTGATTATGTTATGTATACTGCAAAATGAGATCAACTATCTCGCAGCCAGTAGTCCTTGATGCCTGGCCGCCGCTTTTATCTGATCTGGCGCTAGTATACATTTATATGATTATAAGAGTAAATATGCTTAATTTTGTACTGCAGGACTTTCAGCAGGCGGACAGCCGAGGGGTCTGCACGCAGTTTCAAAGGCAGTAGTACCACTCTGCCTTCCGTTTATCTCTGATGCACTGACACTTCCCAGCCGTCCTTCCTGCTTCAATCCATGCAGCACTGAAAAAATACATGAGTAAAAAATGTAAAAATTGATTATATATGGGGCCCATGGACACATTTATACAATGTCTCAATTATTAGAACCAGTGTTCCACGCGTTATCTAAATTCTGCAGTGCCGCAGGGGAGCGTAGAGATATGCCACCAATCGCGGCACATAGCCACTCCCCCCCCCACACTTACAGTTTAATACTACCCTATCCTCGGTCATATCTGGAGCAGGTGTCAAGAGGCACGCATACTAAGTAGATCACTTAGATCTTTTCTAAATATAAATAAATATAGCTCTCTATCGCCCGTTCCAGAGGTGACTAAGGGCCCTGAGACGCACAACCAAAAAACCTCCCACTCTTGTCTAGGGAGGAGAAAAAGGTTGCACTCCTCTTACAACTCTGAATTCTTCCTATTACTCAGAGTAAGCTAGTTGGTCAGAATGAGGGATTTACACATTATCATATTTTGTCAACTGGAGTACAGTCATTGCAGTTTCCATTGGATGGTGTTCTCCACGTTGAAACCAATGTTCATCTGTACCCAGGTGTAGTATCAAAGGGTCCTTTGGGGTTTGAGATGTCTCGGCCACCAGAGGATAAGCTCCCACAATTCTGGTGAGAAAAGATCTCAGAACAGGTAATAGGCAACATATCATCAATGATACACAAATAATTGTTACTACAATTATGGCTCCTGCTTTAGCAAACCATGCTCCCCATTTTCCAAAAGATTTGTCCAACCAGTCCCAGACCTCATGGCCAAACCCTGCATTGGCTATCATTTCCTCTCTCAATCCCTTTAATCTAAGCATAGCTTTAGTGAAAGTTCCATCAGTTCCAGTATTGTTTGGAATAAAGGTACAACATTGATCTCCAAATAAAACACAGACACCCCCCTTTTCCGCCAGTAGCCAGTCAAGTGTTTGTCTGTTTTGTTCAGTCATTTTACTTGTAGCAGACAGCTGTTCTCCCAATGCTGTCAATGCGTCGTCAGTGTAGTTGATAAATCTTTGCTGATTATAATAAATATAGTTTATCCACTCTACATTTTTATTAGGGGTTATCCATAGCAAAATTGACTCAAATCCTGACCCGATTTCATTCCTGGCTTTGTAATTATTAGGAATTCCCCTAGGTTGTCCTATAGCATCTATCCATATTTCAGGGTTAGGTACATATGCTCTCTTTATTCTGCGTTTTTTCCCTAGCTTTGGGAACATTACTACTACTGGGTCCATTAACATTACTCTGGCACATGTCCCTGTCCAATTATATGGCAGAATATTATATAGCTCTCCATCTCCACACATCCAAAACATGTCTGCAACACTTTGATCTGCAGACATTATGTGTCGGCAACTCGGAATTTGAGTGTGATTTCTTGACTTTGGTTGTTGCTGTGCTAATGCACCACTACTACTGCTACACGTCCAGGTTATGTGGCATTTCCCACGGAATTGTCCCATAGGTATGGTTCCCATATCCACTTTATAGCATTCAAAGTATTTTTTAGATAAACGAGTGTGTTGCACATTTATCACAGTTCCCTGTTTCCCTCGAAATAATCCCCAATGTTTGCAATCAGTACTGGGGTAGTGTCCCTGTGAGGAACCTAACCTATCTAAACATTCTATTGGACACATGGAAGTATTATATGCATCATTTATCGCAGAATGATACTTACCACACCACGCATAAGTATACAGGTTGGGGATTACAGTATATACAGGTCTTGCCTTTGCACATACTACACAATTTCCTTCAGTCTGTACTTTGGCTGTATATCTGGCCCATTGCCACCATCTTTGTTTTTTAGCTTGTTTTAGTGAATGGATGTTAGTCGGATTAGTTAGTTGTATTGGTTTCACTCCTCTCTTGCGTCTCACTTGTGAATCATCTAACATAAGAAACATCATTAGAGATGCTACAAACACAATCACTATAATCACCAATATACATCCTGCTATTTCACCTCGCTTTTTCGTATCCTCTATATATCTTACTAAGCCTAGCATGCATATTAATCCTAGCGCTATTATTACCAATAACATTGCAAATATAGGCCATTGTTTATTAGGATTTAACTAATTTGTCTCTGGTGCACTTTTATTCTTTGGTAGCGTTTTTATATCTATATTGGATAGTAAATCATCACTATCGTCACCACTACCGCTACCGTCTGCCATGTCGTCATCGTCTGTCAGCCACTCTGGCGTAGTTACATTCAACATCCTCTCTTGTGTCATAGAAGGTTGTACGGTCCAAAGTTCAGAGGTCGCTGCAGTCCAGTTGTTCAAATTCTCCTTTATTGCGAATATCATCAGTTCGGTCCAATTCAGTCCACTTAGATTTAGCCCCCCCATCATCATGCCCTGGGAGCTAACCTTCGGGGCCCCTGTCAGTATCAGAGCTGCTAGGCAGTTGAGGTACATTAAGAATCTCACTAAGCCCAGGCTCGTTATCCTTGTCCTGCAATTCCCTGTCCCCACCCTGCTGAGCGCTGGGTTCTTCCCCCTCGTGCTCTGAATCTCGGTCATGATCTGTCTGACTTTCTTCTCGCTCATTATCTTGCTCTCCTCCTATTGCTTTTGTACAATGATTTAAATGATACCACAGGTTACTGCCCTCTACTTGTAGAGCCGTTGGTGTCGTTCTGGTAATTCGGACACTTTGATCCTTCGAGCCTCCCTCACTCCGGGGCGCAGCTCCAGGCTAGATCCCTTTCCGCTGAATTCCTTTCCCCAGATTCAGCCTTTTCTGCTTCCCAATGCTTTCTTTTCAAAAACACTGATCACAGAAAGCACTACTCGCTTACTAACTCATTCGGTTTCAGCTTATAGTGGCCTGACTGTACATTGAGCCGGATGCGGCGGCCATCTCTCATGGTCTTATTACCCTCTGCGATCCGACCGGCCGGTGACCCAGTCGATAGCGATCTCCAGTCCTGCATCTAATCAGGACCCCGTAGTAGCTGTTAACCACCCGGTTAGGAACCGACGGTCTGATCCCTATCCCACCTTGCTATGGGTATAGAAACTTTGACCGTTTTCACCAGCCTTGCCTGTTCACAGAGGTTGTCTCCCCTCTGCTAGGTGTGGACTGTCATCCACGTACCACGTACTGCCTGCACACTTACATGCGACAGCCACGCCGACTAGACGGTACCACGGCAGTATGTCCATTCATACTTCATCAGACACGGGGGCCTTCAGTCTTCTCCCCTGCACTATAGAAAGTATTTAACGTGCCCTCGGAACTTTGCAATTCCGCCGCCGCCTGTTGACCACTAGGTTCGGGGTGCCTACCCCCTGCCTAATGGTCCTTCTCTCCTCTGCTCGTTCCACCGTCTCCGGAATTTCCTCACGTAGACCCAGTCACCAGGTCTCAGATGATGCTCCTCTCCCGGATTCTCCAGCTGGTTTGTTCTTTCCTGTTCAGATATTGTCTGATGTATGGCAGTTAGTTGTTTCATGTACTGTCTTAGCTCTAATTCCAAAATTTCTAAGGTCGGACCCCCTGAAGGCCCCCTTAGTGTAGGTGCTGGCATTGTTCGCCCTGTCAACATCTCATGTGGAGTCAGGTGAGTAATTCTATTCTGTTGCATTCTGTATTTCATTAATGCCAGTGGTAATGCATCTATCCAATTAAGCCCTGTGTCTTGACAGATTTTGTTTATCTTAGCTTTCAAAGTTCCATTGATGCGTTCTACTATCCCCTGCGATTGGGGGTGATATACGCATCCAAACCTTTGTTTGATTCTCAATGCTTGCATTACTTGTTTAATGATTTTTCCCACAAATGCAGGTCCATTATCAGAACTTATCATAACAGGTATGCCAAATCTTGGAATTACCTCGTTCACCAGAAATTTCACCACTGTTCCCATTCCCTGGTCTTTGGATGGAACTGCTTCCACCCATCTACTGAATCTGTCTATTATTACCAACATATACCTTTTTCCTCTCACTTTCTTTAACATGTCTACGTAATCCATTACCAGATGTTTAAACGGTCCTTCTGGCACTGGTATGTGCCCTATGGGTGTTGTTAACCCCTTTCTTATGTTGTTCTGAGCACATATTGTGCATGTGCTTAGCTGATACTCTACTGTATTCTGTAAGTAAGGTGACCAAAATCCTTCTCTCTTAATAGATCGCAGTATTTCACCTCGCGCGCAGTGATCCATTCCATGGGCTTCACTTATTAGTAGGGTTAGTAGGGGAGTTGGGGCTATTAATAGTCCTTCTGTATTTCTCCACAATCCATCATGTCCCTCTTTAGCCCCCCTTTTTTCCCACTCTGCTTTTTCATTTTCAGCAGCAGATTGTTGCATGTCTTTAACATCCTCTAATGTTGGAATGGAATGTATTGCCAGTGTGTGTGTTGGTGCAATAATAGCCATTTTACAGCCAGAAATTTGTTTTGCTATTTCATCCACTTTATTATTTCCTTTGATAACAAAATCATTACCTTTTTTGTGTGCCTTACATTTTATTATGGCCAACTTTTCTGGTTTTAACATGGCTATAATTAGCTCCAGGATCTCTTTTTTGTGCTGTATGTCACTACCATTGCTTTTTAGGAAGCCTCGATTCTTCCATACTGCTCCAAACAAATGACATACACCATGTGCGTATGCTGAATCAGTATAGATGTCTGCTTTTTTCCCTGCCATTATTTCACATGCATTGGTTAGAGCTAGGGATGCAAATTTTAAGGAATTAAATGGGCGGCAGTGTAGTATAATGGTTAAGGAACTGGACTTGTAACTGAAAGGTTGCAGGTTCGATTCCCAGGTAGGACACTGCCGTTGTACCCTTGAGCAAGGTACGTAACCTGCATTGCTTCAGTATATATCCAGCTGTATGAATGGATAAATGCAATAAGAAGTATGTAAGTCGCTCTGGATAAGAGCGTCTGCTAAATGCCTATAATGTAATGTAATGTAATGTAATGAATTTTATTAATCGATAGTTGTTAACCTTAACAAACAATAGTCGATTAATTGATAACATAATATACTAAATATAGCTTATGATATACAGAATACAAAATGCATGTTATATTCCTCAATCAAAGATTTATTGTAACATTTGAGAAACAGGCATTATTGCAGCGTAACAAAAATAGAATATGAAGGCGTGTATAGGCTACTTCAACAGAAAATAAATTGCGCTCCGTCTCATCAGTTGCAAGCGAAACCGTTGCTGCGCTAGCCGCTAGCAGCATTAACATAATCTCGCTTGAAATGGCATCATGTCCTTTTCAACCATCAACCTCAGTGAGTCCTACTGAACTGACTAGCCTATATGAACTGCTGACTATCGCACCGCAGTAGCCTACATAATTGTCAACCGAATCAGTTACTCTCTGCATAGGCTACGGGCTACTCAATAGCCTAATAAATTAGTTTGCAACAAATGGCGGGGGTATTAGTAAATTAATATAGCCCGGTCAACTGTTTTTTGGTAGTTTCACATTTAAAAAATATAGCCTGCAATCTTGATCGGAACCTGTTGCCTACCTACTGGCATCTGACGTCCTCCCAACGTAACGTTACCGAAAGCAAAACGGTTCAAGCATTTCTAATCAAAATCACATAGGCTACTCTAGGCTATATTGTACATTTTCCATGTAGGCCTATTCTGTATCTATCAAACTAAGAGTTAAGTCTGCCCGTTATTAAACCATTTCAAATCTGTAATAATGATATTGATTAAATGAAGCACATTCGTGTTTTCTTTTGTATCGAAATAGCACAATAAATGTAGGCTATTTTAAGAAGGCCTAATATGCTATAACCATGTCTTATATAGGCTAATATAACCAATATGTGGCTATACGTTTGTTTCTCCTATACACTTGAAATTCAGTAAGAAGTTTAGCTAAAGCCATTTTCTTTATTTGTTGTCAATTAATTTGAGTCTAGATCACGCACTGCGTGAATGATTGCTATTTTAATCTGAACCGCTATTTTAATCTAGTAGCCTACTGACGAACTGGGTGATTAATAGCACTAATGCTACATCAGTGCACCTAGCTCAACCCTTTGTATAAGGGCTCCCCCTTATAGATGACTGAACATCGACATTCAATTTGGGAGAAAAGAATCATCTGCTTTAAAAAAAAGTATGGCCCTTGTCACCCTTTTGACAACTTTACCATTTGAAAACGCAATGTTTTACAATCGGTTACTTACCACGAAATGGTCAGAACTTGAGAACACACAAATTGTCATATATTTACGTAGTTTCTAATCCATATTTAAAACGCTCACCTGGAGCGGCCATATAAACCTAATCCATAAAACTATATAACTAAGGAAAAAATACAAAAAGTTCATATGAGGTTTATAGGAAAAGTTCGCTTTTCAGGTGGTAGGCTACATTAACTTCGTGTGGAGGCTCAACTTCACGGCTTACACAAGGCTGAATTTGGCGCTCTCGCGTGGAGACCTTAAACCATGATTACATTTCACACAAAAACTCCCGTTGAAACTTGTTCAGTTAATTGTTTCATTTGAAATCTTATCGATTAAATTCTTATTAGCAATTAATCGATAGTCGATTAACTGTTAACATCCCTAGTTAGAGCTTTTATCTCTGCCAATTGAGCTGAGCACGGTTGAGCGCATCTCTTTGCCTGTAATGTTACCCACTCTGTCCCTCTCTTTTCTATAATGGCATATCCTGCATGATTTCCCTCATGATCCATATAACAGGATCCATCTACAAAAAGTATTCTCTTTCCCTCCTCCTCTAGGGGTTCTCCTTGTAGATCAGCTCTGAGTTTCATAAACTCCTTACTCTCTTGGACGCATTCATGCGGTGTTCCCTCATGTGCCAATGGTATGTACTCTGCTGGATTTATTGTATCACATTTTATTATAGTTATATCTGGATAGACAGTTAACATGTAATAATTATGAATTCTTGCTGGAGTCAGTACAAATTTACCTTGTTCGATCATTTCTGCTACTTTGTGATGGGTATATATCCTTATAGGATATCCCATTGTGACTGCTACTGCCTTTTCATAGGCCCACCATACTCCTGCTAAGTCTTGATAGCAGGGTGGATAGCCTAATACCACCTCGTCTAGCTTAGTGCTATAATAAGCTATAGGCTGTTTACGTCTTCCTTTACACGTTTCCTGTAGTAACATTGCTGTCGCAAATCCTCCTGTTTTTGTTGAGACATATAATTCAAATGGCTTGTCATAATTTGGTAAAGCTAGTGCTGGCACTTGTGTTAATTCTTTTTTAATGTTTTCAAATGCTGTGTCAGCATCCACATCCCACTTTAATTTATTTTTTAAATTATCTTGTCCTGCTTCTTTCATTACTTTTCTCAAGGGGTGTGTTTTTTCAGCATATTCTGTTATCCAATCGGTACTGAAACCTGTCATTCCCAAGAATGTCATCATTTGGCCTACTGTCTCTGGCTTTGGTACAGCCACTATAGCTTCTATCTGTTTTTCAGATATACTTTTACTTCCACATGCTATTCTTCTTCCTAGATATTCTACTTTTGTTTGGCAGTATTGTAACTTTTTTCTGGACACCTTGTGCCCTCCTTGTGCTAACTTTTCTAAGAGCTTTAAACTATCTGTTTCACATTGTTCTTGTGAACTTGAACACACTAATAAGTCATCTACATATTGTAGAACTACACTATTTAGTTCTAATCCCTGTAGATCTGCTCTTAGTACTTGATTGAAAATATGAGGCGAATTTTTGAATCCTTGTGGCATTCTAGTATATGTATATTGTTGTCCTGCATAAGTAAATGCAAATAACTCTTGGCTTTTTTCTTCTAATGGCACACTGAAAAATGCTGAACACAGATCTATTACAGTAAACCATTTTGCTGTAGTAGGAATATTAGTTAGTAACGTATGCGGGTTTGGAACTTCTGCCAACGTATCTTGCACTGTGTCATTTACCGCTCTCAGATCATGTACTAATCTCCATTTTATTCCATCTGCTTTTCGAACTGGTAGCAAAGGAGTGTTACATGAGCTTACTGTTTTTCTTAACACACCTGCGTCTAATAGACCTTCTATGGTTTCTTTGATTCCTTCTATGGCTTCTGTCTTTAAAGGATATTGGGGTCTATATGGACCCCGATATCCAACTTTGAGCTTTATTTCAATTGGGTTAGCTGATTTTACCCTGCCAACATCTGTGTCATGTTGTGACCACAATTGCTTTGGAAGTGTATTTAGCCGTTCTTCTTTTTGTGCTTGAATCCACTGTTTGGAGCCTTTAATTTGAATTTTCACTTCTTCTGGTCTTCCTGTGAGTTCTGTTTCAGTTATTATTTTTATCATCGTCTGGTCTTCAGACATCCAAATTCTGAGGTTTTCTGTACGGTAAAAGTGCATGTTTTCAGCTTTTTTTATCATTGCTCCTAAGTCTTTTGATCTGTAATCAGGTTCACTTTTAGTGTGACATGAGGTGCTGCTCCTTCTATTTTAAACCATTTTTTTGTCCATTCTGTTTCATCCACCCTTAGGGCGGCTCCTTCTGGTCCAATTAGAAGAGCTTGGGATCGAATATATTGTTCATTTCCCTTTTCCAGGGCCCATTTTTGTTCCAATTCTTTATCTTGAGCAGGGTCAAATCTCATAGTACAATGTAATTCTAGCTCAGGCCATGTTGCTTCAGGTATTTGTGCTTCCACATACTTTCCCCATTCCTTCCAGGCTTGTGCTCTGACTTGCTCTTCTATGCCTCCCAACCAGTAGACATTGGCCCAGTCATTTTCCTTTTCTGTCTGTACTCCATACATTCCCATTAGATTAATTCCGTCTTTTTGGCACTGTATGTGTAATTCTAAATTTAAAATAGCATCTCTACCTAATAAATTCACAGGAGTGTTACTACATACTATCAATGGTATAGTAATTTCTTTTCTACCTATTTTTACTGTCACTGGTACTGTTAATGGAGTTAATTGCGTCTTTCCCGAGAACCCTACTGTTCTTACATATTGGCCTGATAATGGTAAGTGGGTTGCATATCTCTTTTGAATACATGTAACTGTAGCCCCTGTATCTATCATCATGGGTATTATTTTACCTGCTATTTCTACATTTATCATGGGTTCTTGATCTGCATTATTAGTTATCAATACATGCTGTCCTACTTTACCTGGGTTCTCTGGGCACCCCTATTGGTTACCTATGTAATTCACAGGACCGTGGGCCTGTGTTGGAATCAAAGGCACTTGGAGTCCTCCCTGATGCTGCTGTACGTGCTGCTGTGGGAGCTGCTGACTTGGTCCTACCTGAAAATACTGCTGCTGTCTCTGTTGCTGATTCTGTTGCTGTGGGAGCTGCTGACTTGGTCCTACCTGATAATACTGCTGTTGTCTCTGTTGCTGATTCTGTTGCTGTGGGGGGCCATTCTGACAGTATCTCTTTATATGCCCTATTTGGCCACATCTCCAGCATACTGGTGGACCCTGAGGAGGTCCTTGCTGATTCTGCACATAACCTCCTTGACTTTGTCCCTTATTCTGATTCTCCTGTCCTTTGTTCCATGGGTTCTGTCCAGTTCCTCCTTTGTTCCCTTGTCCCCAATTTTGTGGCGGGGCTCCCTGCATTGCCCCTTGAACGTACATTGGTGTCGGGAATCCTGGCGGAGGAACTCCAGCGAAATTATAGATGATGGATGGCTGGGATCCGGTCAGGCCTCTTCCTCTTTCAGAGAGTGGGGGTTCTGGTTCTTGCCAGGTGAAGTCTGCCATGAGTGGTGCCATTTTCTTGTCTTTTTCTGTATTTCTGTTCGTGTATTTGTTTTTCAAATCTTCCAGCTGCATCTGGAAAAGTTTTCTCTGCACCTCTCGTTCCTGGTTACTTAGTCTCTTTTCTTCCAGGCGATATCTTTCCACAGCATGGATCACATGGTCCACAAACTCTCTGTGTGACATGGAAGTCAGTCCCACTACCTCGTCCAGACGGTTTTTGGCATGCTCTGGCAGTCCCTCTAGGATGGCTGTGCGAAACATTGCTGTCATAATGGGATCCTTTTGGATGTCTTTATCCAATGTCATTCTCCAGTTTCTGTACTGATTCTCCACAAATGCTGCTGGAGACTCCCCGTCTTTCATAGCCACCCCCTTTAGCATTGCCATGCGCGGCCTTGTGGGGTAGGCTTCTCTCAGGGTCTCCCATATCTTTTTCCTGTAAAGGTCAAATTTTCCCCCATCCACTTCGGATCTGTCTGCTTGTTTGTAACCTGCTTGAGTTATTATATCCAGCATTTTTTCTTTTCCCACTACCTTTCCAAGGAGGGCCTTCACATCTCCCAGCGCCAGCATCTTTCCCACCATTTCCTCCTCCAGTTTCCTTATCCAAATGGCCGCTCCATCCTGTATCTCCGGCAGGGTCGTGATCAGATTTTGGAGGTCCTGGGCAGCCCAGGGAACATACTGTGGGAGTGGTCCCTTCATCAGCATTGGACACATTTTATTAGCTTCTCTGCTCCTTGTGTTCATTCTTACCTTACCTTCGTCCTTGTCACTTTCCTCGTCTGATCCCTCAGGTAATTCATCCTCATCAGCACTTTCCCCTCTCATTATCTGATATCCCATTGCTCCTTGTGTGTCTATCTGCTCCTTCACCCTGTCTTCCTGCTCTTGGTCCTCTTTTGCTCTTTCATCTCTTGTACTGCCCCAGTTTTTTCTTGTTGCTCTCATTTTTCCAAACATAGTTTGGCGCTTCTCTTCTTTCTGTCTTAGCTGTTGCATTGCTTCTTCTTGTTGTATGAGCTGTACTTCCATCTCTTCAATTCTTTGTTTGACACTTTCCTCCATTGCTCGACTTTCTTTTATCATTGCTTCTCGTTCGGTCTGTATGTCAATTTTCCCTTTCTCTTGCTCCTCTTGCAGCTGTAACCACATCCTTGAATTAGCTGCTACCTCTTGGGCTTGTTTTTCTTCTTTTTCGTGTAACTCATCTTCACGGCCTTGTGCTTGCTCTCGCATTGTTCTTTCCATATCTTGTAATTTAGCCTCTCTCTCATGCATTTCTCTGTCCTTTTCCTCTGCTTTTTTTATTTGTGTCTGTGCTTTCTCCTGTTCCATTTCTTTTGCTTGTCTCTCCTCCTTAGTGGGTTCTAGCTCCAATGGTCCAGTTATGTTCACCAATCCCCTTATTATTGGATATATACCTTTTTCCTCCTTCTGTGGGTTATCTTTAGACGACTCATTTACCTGTTCTGTATAAGGTGGCAGCTGATTCGGATCTTCTAGGGGCGGCTTGGTCTGCAGTGTTGGCATTCCTCTTTGCCCTCTGTAAGCTCTTGCCATGCACCTCTATTCCTACATTTTTAAACATTTGCAATATTTCCATCTCCTTTTTTCGTTTATTGGCTCTCTTTGTTGATGTATCGTTTGCTTTATAGTTTATCACTATTCCCGTCATCTCTTCGCATGTTGAAAGGTCAAATGTTCCTTCTTTTGGCCAATGTGTGATTCCTTTTTTAGTTCTTTTTTCCCATTTTGCTGATATTGTGGCTATATCTTCTTCTAGGGCTGGACAGCACTTTCCCAATTTCTGTACTGGTGTATTCATTGTTATATGTTAATTTGCTTTTATGTGTTAATTTATTATTTTTCCCTATATCTGTTTCTTTTTAACACTTTAGAGCTCTATTCTCCTGAGTTTACTATTTGACTCCAGTATCTAAGTCGGAAATTCGTACCACGTTGTTTTGTTCAATTTGTAATCAGTATATACTTTCAGAGTTCTTTTGAACTGAGAAAAATTGTTTAATGTTCGCACTACCCACTCTTCTCTTATCACCGTTTCAGTAATTGGTAATTCGTTGTCTGTCTCTGGCTCGCTACGGAAGGAATTTTTTTCATAAAAAATACCACTTTTCCTTTCTACTAACCAATGTGTATTTACTATTAGCATACTATTCGTTTATTTTAATTTGTATGAATTACTTCTGTCTTTTTTTAAAAGTTCAATTAGTTAATATACTTTTTTATTCCTTACTCCGTTATTTATCTTTGACTGCAGTAGTCGCACTTCTTTTTATATTGTAATTCTCTGACTTTAGACCGTTTTATCTTTGGTATTCTTTCAGCCGTTTTTAAACTTATGTTAAATTATCTTTTAACACTTTTCCGTCCGTATTTATACACCATACGTTTTGTTCAGGTAACCGATAATTCGTAACTTATTCTATTAATTATTTTATCTTTATTTTATACCAAGCAATGTATTCTTTAAATTATTTCACAGTCGCATTTATGTAACTACAAAATCTTATATTCCGTTTGTATATCTTATTGTTTATTTAATTTACACAGTTTTTAGACACCTGCTGCTTATTCAAACAGAAAACAAAATTTCAGTGTACCATTAATTTGTAGTGTACTTGCGTTTTATTCTAATAAATTTATTGTTTGTGATAACTGTCCACTTCAAATTTCTGAGAAAATCTTCCTTCTAATATTGCTTTAAGTTTTTTGCTGCGTGCTACTCACGCTGTGTATTTTCTGAAATACAAGTTCAAATTTTTTCCCGTTTATTCGCTTATCACTTTTTTATTATGCACTTTATTTCCTCAATTTTATCCACAC